>JAQGAV010001832.1:0-18507 GCA_034691345.1 Phasmarhabditis papillosa
GTGGGCCCATGTTTAAATTTTTTGAATTGAGCCGGTTCTTTGCTACCCTTGTTTGCAACGGCGACTGATCTTGTGTTTCTTGCTTTAATAATATTTAAATATCGAATATTCCAGATTTGTTTGCGCATAGGGTTTCTATTATCTTTATTAGATACTTCTGTTTCTTATATTATGTTCTACTAAGTACTATTTGCCTAGATAAGATGGCGCTGTGTTCATTCTAAAGGACGTATAGCTATTCGGTGAAATAATTCATATCAAAAGTCTATGCGGAGCCATTATTGGTCAAAGTATGTGTAAAGGAACTATAGTCTGAATCAAGAGCTAGGTTTCCAACGCAGTATTCTCGAGAGACGTGGTGTTAGAATAAAATAAAAGTGGTTTTGAAGAAAAGTCTCCAAATACAGCGATTTTTCGTTTATTTTTATTCAACACTGCCCCTTGCCAGGGTATTGCGTTAAATGCCTATCTATTGATAGTGACTATAAGTTAATAATGTTTAAAACAAACTATATCATATAATTATTTGTATATGATAATGGCTATTTTTACTTTGCTTATAATGTTCAAGAGGAGCCCCCCCCCCCATACTTTATTTTAAATATACTTTACATTTTGAATATTTTCTACTTTTCCTATCACTACCCGAAATAAGTACAATCAAATAGTTTAATGATAAAGGTGTGCTAACATGCTATACATATCAATGGGTTACTGTATACCATGTGCCTATCGAATTGTCGGTGGGACACGTTTCCTTAACTATGCAGGCGGTCGCAATTGATACATTTACCTACCGCAATGATTAAGCACAATCAATATACTAGTGACTAGACTTATAAACAACAAAACCACACTTATAAGTAAGAATATAAATAGGTGGCATTAAAAATTAAACGATTAAAATGAGCTCTTAATTAATAGATTTGACCACCCACCTCGAATAATTCATCAATATTAACACATTTCCTTTTACTTGTTGACGAGGTTGGAATCGGATTGTGAATCATCTGCAATGTATAATTAAATATATTAAATGTTTCTTTTAATTAATTGCAGAGTTCTTAGAATATCATAATCATTCTCGTTCGTTAAATGTAGAAATTGATCGCCTAGGCAAGAAAGTTATCAAATATATAAATGACGGTATTAATCATTAAACGGAAATAGAATAAATGTATCAAAATGAGACAAAAAGCAAGATAAGAAGACTCTATTTAAACTTATTAGGAAATAATTCAAGCCCCCCCCCCATACTGGGTTCAAGCCCGGCACATTACGAGAAATTCTCACCTCTGTAGCAGATAATATGTTTCTAGACAAATAAATGTGACTATCAGATTCAAAATAGTTGGGTTTTATGGGAGTCGTAAGTAAAGTATAATATCAACTACGGTATTAAACTAAAGTAGTTAAAGTGTGAATTAACTTATAAACTCTTTGCTAACAATAGTTTGAAGCTATTAACAAGTATCTTAAGAATTTATGCGGAATATTGGATAATGCAGGACGGGTCTCTCTAATTTGATTCATTTTAGACAAAGAGAAGTTCACCATCGATGATGTCTCTTCGACAAGAGTTCTGTACTCTGTTAACTAAAAAGAAAGAATATCTTCTAAGACAGAAAAGGGCTTCCCTGCTAGTTAACCCACTCGAAATATCAGATATCAGCCCCATGCACGAGTAAGTACCAGCATGTTGTACAATAATAGCTTTATTCAAGGAGCTTGTTAGTTTTTATTAAAAATACATTATTATCCATAATTTTGAATAAAAGTTTTTTTTAAATCAAATATTTCTAGATTTTCCTCGTTTTTTCGCAAAGTTTCGGCGGTTCCAATGGCAGCAGATGAACATCCAGCACAATTGGAGCTCATTAAGCAAATTGTTGCAGAGTTAGTTGTCTTTTAAGATTAATATATTTAGAATAATAAACACTTAATTTCCTGGTGGTCTGCCTGTTTGATAGGGTTGGGTTTTTGAAATTATTTTTTGAGCATTTTTGAAAATACGGGGTACTTGGGAATTGGGTAACCGTGGTAGACTACCCGGTGCCACCCGCGATAGCGATATATTTCCGCAGAATAATATTACCAAGGGTGGTGGTAAACCAGTATAAAATAGTTTAAATAATTGCTGATTGATAAAGTCAATAACAAAAAAAAAAGACTGCAGTGAGCGGTGTTGTTTAAGCTTTCAAAAATCGCTTGTTCTGTGGCAAAATTAAACTTTCATATATGGTTCGATGCGCAATTGTTTGTTTGTTGTCAGATAAATATTACAGTACTAGTTTTATTTTGTATCATGTTTAGAAAAAGACAAATACGCAATTGCGGAAGCCTGTGTATACCACCGCGCTCTGAGGTCTTTTGTTTGGTATAGACTATATATATTTAGATCAATAATAATCGAATGGCCCCGCTGTGTATCGGACTGCTCGGATGATACTGAGGTCGTTGACATGGCTCCCTTGATCCACAGAGCCCGCAATGTGGTCAAATGCAGAACATCACATCCCACCATGCGAATTAAGTATGTTTTGAATGACTTCTTTAATAAAATATATAAAGATCTATTTCATTTAAATATATATTTAAGAGTTTTTGCAATAGCAAAAGACGACGGGTTAGTGCAGTCGCCTACAGCAACAGAGGCCTTCTTTAGGGCAACTTTGGTGAAGATAACAAACGAAGAACCGAGGTTTGTAGAATTTAATACAATTAGTAGTTTCTTTAACTTAAACTTATCTAGTACATAATATTAATATGTATTTACAAGCTACAAATAAACATGTTCGAGTAAGGGGTAGGGTGACCTTTCCGAGCTGATTACTTCTATTCTAGGATAGGATTAGAGTTCAGATATAAATAAATAAATATATAAATATATATGTATATATTAAACTTTTCCATTTATACACAACTGTTACGTTGAAAGTTGTAACTAATTTTCTATAAATGTTAACTTTATTGTATTTAGACAAGTAGCAGGTAAGATGATTCTTACTCAGAGAGAAGGCACATCGGCAACAAAGAATCAAGATCAATGCGGAGCTGTTGTAACTAATGAAGGGAAACTAGTATCTAGTCAGGTAGATAAATAATTAGAAATAATAAATATATAAACAAATTAAGCTAGCCCACTTATTACAGTTATTCTTTGTTCATCATTCAAATGTTCGTTTTAGGTTTCTGAAGTTAAACAATACAATATAGTTCTCTCTAACTCTCCAAACATTTGTTTATATAATAAACTAATCAGAATCGGAGCTGCGGAATCTTACTTTGTTTCGTTATACGAATCCGGATCTTAACACCGCAGCCCTAGTCACTATCATACCGTGAATAAATATTCTTTTAAAACTAACAATGAATTTAAGGCTTCTTCGGAGACAGAATCCTACTCCATACTAGACGAGAAGCGTGAATACACGGTAAAGACAACAGCATTTAAGTATGAAAACGGAGTGTTATGTGCTACATTTCCAGAGATGGTAAGAGCATAAACATAATAAACATAATTTACAACTTTATAATTATAAATTATCTATAATAGTTTCATTATATTTCAGTAACTGTCACCACGGGTCACAGCAGTGTTTCTAGTTTTTGTCATCTATTTTGAGGGTTAGGCCGTGACCCAAAAGCGCGGTTTCAAATGTGATGTAAAAACACGAAGTTTGGCGCCGCAGGCGTGTCAGTCCCTACTTTGACCTGTTATAACAATTTTGTGAACCAAAGTGATTCGGAATAATTTAAATTAATTAGTTTATTAAGGGTGTTACCCTAAATTCTATGGTAGACCGTCGTCAGTTGTCTACTCGCTACTCTATTCAGATAGAAGTCGCCCTGAATATATATAATAAACTCATTGTTAGCCAGGTTAGAAACACTCATAAATATTTAACTTCATTAACAAATATATAATAATACGTTTCACTTAATGTTAATAATGTTTTAATAATTAGAAACCCTTTTTAGCACAAAGAGTTAAATATCCGGTAAAGCTTACAAAAATAATATAGTCTCTATAGTCCACGGATGAATCGTTTGCAGAGGTGTACTGTAGAATTTAGATGGAGCGCGGAAATCCAAAGAAAATGTACAAGAAACCAACAAAATTGTGCGCTCGCATTATAATAAATTGACCTTTAAACTACATGAGATTTGTCCGTAGACTATATGATATATATTCTATATCAAGAGTTAGGCCTCCAGTGCAGTCTCCTTCTGAGCAACGGTGTAACGCAAAAAAGAATGGGATATCGGTGAATAGGAAAACTTTTCTTCAACAGAGCTTTTTAATTTAACACCGCTTCTTTCAAGAATACAGACTATATGTTTATATAATATTCAGGTGCTTATGTCACACGCTTTCCTGATTGCAATCACAAATGATCAGACTGAACCCCTTCTACACTCAATATTCTGGAATAGATTAACCGACAACGAGAGTACTGTAGGTGAATTAACACAGTCAAATAAGAGGGTATCGTTGTAGGACGCAGATAACACTGTGGACATTCCTTTAAAATGGTCCGTACTAAGATGTGCGCTTATGAACTTTATCAAATCACAATTAGTGCAGGCCCGATCACTGTTTCTACATGAACTCTATCACCTCCAGTGTATGATATTATTACCCCGGTAGGTCCGACCACGCAAGAAGGTTAATATAAAATTATTTTAGAGTAATGAGATGTCAATCGATTCCTGAATTGTGTATTCTGGAACAGTCTCTTTACGGTAATGTTAAATGTACTTCGCCTATAAGAAGACATCAAGAACTAAGAGACAGATTATTACAAGAAGAAGTTCATCCAGATACTCTTATTGAAAGAAAGGAGTTTATGCTAGTCAGTATAAAAGCTAATTAAATAACATTATAATAGTATAGTCCATAACAAAAAGAAGACTGCAGTGAGCGGTGTTGTGTAAGGTTTTAAAAATCGCTCGTTCTGTGGCAAAATTGGAAGACCATTACATGCTTCGATGCGCAATTTTTTGTTTGTGATGAGGAAAATATTACTGTACTAGTTTTATTTTGTATTATGTTGAGAAAAAGATAAATACGCAATTTCGGAAGCCTATGTATACCACCGCGCTCTGCGGTCTTTTGTTTGTTATAGACTATATGAACTATATATATTAACATTTACAACTATTAGTAGCACTAAAAATGGGCGACTCGGCTCGTTCGCCAATGAACAGGTACCGATCCGAGCTTGTCTGGTCCGCAGCCGAGCCCCCGATCTCTAGTACAAATGCAATATTATTCATTAACTATTAAACTTTTGAATTTGTAGTTTTAGCCCTGAGTTCCTTAGTTTATTATTCCCGTAAATAACATTGTTATAGGATAAAGGCATTGCCTTGTTGGACATGCATACTGAACTGTCGCACTCTGTCTGGTTATGGCTGTATAAAATAAGTGAGATGATTCAAGATGTAGGCCACAGGTATAATTATAATAATATAAATATACTTTTCTAAAGTTATTTAGTTGTTCTCTTACTAGGGTTTATGAGCAATGTATATACAACACGGAAGTGATAATCACACTTTTAAACTTATAAATTAGGGAAAGAATTGAAAATATAAACAGAATATCAGTTTTTCTATAAAAACGTTTAGATTATGTCCAAGCCCGGTTATTTCCGAAAAGAAGTCTTCAAAGACAAAGAAACAAATGGCCGCTTCAGAAGAATATCAGACAATGCTGAGTCTTTTTAATAAAGGGTAAATAACTTAATATATATATGTTAATGAATTATAATTATATTAATAAGTAATTGAATAATAAACAATATTACAGAGTTCTCACCTTAACAAGCTTCTTAACATTACGTTCTATCTTCAAGGATATAGAGGATGAATCAGCTCTGCTTGTAAGATTCTGCGATGAGAACTGCGGTTATTTATCAGTTGTTTATGGATTTGATGACAGGTAGATAATAATAATATATGTTATATATTCTGTTTTATTTAGCAGTTCTGATACTTTAATAATGGGTTCTCTTACCGCCGAGCAAGTTAAAGACTTTAAACAAGGACTGCCGGAGGTGTTAATAGACGAAGCATTCCCCTCTAAATACGACTGTATTGTAAAGATAGATGTTGATAATATTAATTCAGAGAATATAACGGTAACCACACCGAGGTATGTAGTTAACATAAAAAACTTATATATATATATATATATATATATATATATATATAGAAACCTATACTGTACTAACATCGGTATACAAGTCAACTTTCGAACTTATAATAAACAACTAGCAGTTTGTTGAGTTTTGTCGACTTTATTTACTTACTGTGAATATAATACTGAATTAAAACATTACATTTATATTTTATTATATTTAGAAAGGACTGCGTCTTCCACAGTTACAGAACAAATCGCCTACAAAACGATGTTATCCATGTTGTAGACGAAGAAACAGTCAGAGTTAACCCGTTAACAGGTAATATTACTAACTAATACTTTAATTATTACACTTTTATTAGCTTTATTCAATTAAATCCTAAAAATATAAGTTATTTAGATGTTTATACAGCTATAGTCGACGGATTAATCGTTTGCAGAGGTGTACTGTAGAATTTCGAAGGAGCGCGGAAATCGAAAGAAAATATACAAGCAACCGATATATTTATGCGCTCCCCTTATAATAAATAGACCGTTAGACTACATGAGATTTGTACCGTAGACTATAATATCAGACTTGTTGCAGGCATCAAAATGAGAAGAAGTCCTCCACCAATAGCAAGTCCTAATTTGTTAGCTGGAATACTTAATATGAACAATGGACAAGGTATGAAAAGTTACATGCAATTATCTTTAGTATTATATTAGATATATTATAACAGCCATTATAATCTACATAAGTTAAGAAGTTTTTAAAATTACGAAAACGCGATGTTTTCAGCAAGTTTCAGCCTCTACTAAACTACTTATTTCTAAATTGATATAGTCGACGGACGAATGCTTGCAGCTAAAGGTCTATTTATTATAACACAATTATTTCGGTTACTTGTACATTTTCTTTGGATTTCCGCGCTCCTTCTAAATTCTACCGTACACCCTTGCAAACGATTCATCCGTCGACTATAGCTCAATATCCTAAAGAAGACTTGCAATTTTTATAACTTGTTAATTTAAGTTTATAAATATAGCATAGACTAAATGCTTTAAAGATATAAGTTTGTTAGTTATAGGATCCCCTATGGTAGCAATGCCTTCATTAGATAGCAGTCAGTTCTTAGCACTCTTACAAGGACAACTAGCAAATTTACATCAACAACCAAAACAAGGAGGATTCGATGTAGGAATGTTTATGAGAACACAGAAGATCGAAGAACATGAGTAAGTAGAATAAATAATATGAGAATGTAACTAATAATTAAAATATTTATAGTATTGGAAAAAGAACGAGTATTTGATATACCTTATAAAAACATGTAAGAAAACATGTAGGAAAATATACTCGGTTGCAAGACGTACGTACGTATACGATTTAGCCATAAACCAATTTATTCAAACGTAAAATACTAATTACGGACTCTGGCGGCGTGCCAACACGAGATTTGGCAGACTGCCCAAGGGGACAAAATACATGAGCTGGATATGCTGTGAAGAGCTATCCTGAGAAGCATCATATGTATTATTGAAAACTGAAAGATATATTTTTAGTTATTTCTTCAAATGACATTCATTATATTTAACACCCCTTCTCCGGAGTAACTGCGCTGGAAATTTAAATCTTTCACGAGACTATGCAAGTGAATTTGATAGTGTAACTGTGTAGTTTCAACCTCTATAATAAACATGTTGTGCAGAATATTAAAGTGTAAATATAAATATTATTATAGAGATAGAACGATAGAAGAAGGAGCTTCGTCTGATGTAACCTCGGACTCCCCGCCTGCTACACAATCTATTGACAGTTTACTGCAAAGAGTACTCGGACGAAAGTAATATATATGAATATACTTATATATTTTATTCATTACTTATACTACATGAGCACCTTTCTTATTTTTCTTTGCAGTTAGTCACATCATAGCTATTTATATTGTTGTTCCACAGTGAAGAGGCCGTGTCTTTTGCCTATTTTTATTAGAAATTTGCGTATTTAACTAACTTTGAACGGAAAAGTGTGAAAAATGAGACCTTAATATTTTTTAAAACGGCCTTTTTGCTTTTGAATTCATATATAACCATTATATAGTTATATTTATCTACTTGCGTAGATCTCTAATCATAATTCACCTATTCCAAAGCACCCTTAGAAATAACCAAAGATATGTTTGCACTAATCGTCGTCGTAAAACTTGTTGCCATGATATAACCGAGAGCCGTTCTTAAGTTACAAAATTGTTTTATAAAAAGAGGTTGTTTAATTTAACATCACTACTCATCTAAAAAGACTAGAATAACTCTTTTTTTTCATATTTTCCTTGGATAGACTCTTCATTACCTTGTTTCTCTTGAAATGTGCCTTTTTATTATACATTTTATATTAGTTTGCCACCCATGTTATTTATTGTTATACATTCTTACTACATTCCCATTGTTATTGTATTCATATCTGATAGTGCCTTTCTACCTCATTATAATTAGATCATTGTTAAACAGTCTTTCAAAATAAATGTTTAAAATAGTATAGTTCATTGTTATAACCTTCTTCTTCCATGTGTGCGGAAAACAAAATACAGAGGGGGCACAACTTCCTGCCGTTCCAGGCCTTGTATTTTGAGAAATCCGAAAACGGGGGCCAGACCAGCCGGGCCGGCCCGGTTTGTCGGATTTAACATGTAATCCGGCCGGGCCGGCCCGGTTTGTCGGATTTAACATGTAATTCGGCCCGGCCTAAAATTTTGGAGGTTAGGCCGGCCCGGCCGGATAACCACCTCTGGACCAGACCCACATTTGATTTGAATAATTAAAGTTACAACTTTTGCAGACAACAATGTAATATAGGTTGTTAAATTTCTTATAAGGGTTAATTTCTCTTATTTGTAAGTCCTATCACATATATATCTTAGTTTAGTAAATAAAAGTGCGGCCGTAGTGGCACAGTGGTTAATGGCTTCGCCTCATGAGCTATCTTGCCGTCTCCACTCCCTGGGTGCTGTGCTATGAAGTCCCTCTTCCTTTGGTTCCCTCGTCTCACTTATTCCCTCCAAATATCTGTGATTTCGTGTTTCGTTTAACAAATAAACAAACTTTAACTTCAAACAATGATTAGGTAAAATAGAATATTTATTACTCGTCACCAGAATATAATTACATGCAGTGAATTTAGTATTGTGCGACTCGTCCAGAAATTCCGGGCTGGTTGGGTAGAATGGCGATTGTGTGTTTGCCCTTAAAGAAAACGTGGTTAGGGAACTTAATACCTTTAAAATTGATGTATTTTCTTGACCACCCACTGGTTTTATTGATAAATTAATATTTTTCCTACTTTTGCGGCTATTTTCCCGTCTGATTTTCTTCTGAATTCTGCTTCTGTGAATGCAATGTTTCTACCACATTTGAGGACAGTAGCTGTTATTTCTAGAGAGTCGCCAAACTTCACAGGCAACATGTAACTATAATGAATTTATATCTTTTATTTTAGTTTTTGTGAAATAATAATAGAATAATAACTTAGTTAAGGTTTGAATACTTTTTGGGATACTTACAAGTGCCAGTTATCTGGTTTTTTGACTCTATAACGTATTTTGATTCCTTTCAAACATTTTTATCTTTTTAATACCGGCTTTGATACCGTAATAATTTTGAAAAACTAACCTAACAGCAATTTCAACTGAGGCCATTCCCTGATCTGTAACCGTAATACCAAGTGCTCTTGCAGTTATAATATCAGTCAAAGCAGCCGTTAGACCACCGTGGAGGGTCCCCTACAAACATTATTTGTTAGGAATATTGTTATTTTAAAGTTTATGAAATTTTCTAAGCTGATTTTCTAATGGTTGGTTTACCATAAATCTATGTTGGGTAAGATAGAAGATTCCTTTAATATTTATGGCGACCACTATTTATTGTAAACTATTAGGTATTTTAAATTATAATAATACAAGTATATATTATTTCATGTTTCATAATATATTAATACCTTAGAGTTGACATGTTCCTTATCTAGAACCATTTCACAAACGATCTTATCTTTAGCAGCGAATGTTGGAACAACCTAAAAGCATTCTTCTTTAGCTAAGAATGATTTTCATTGAACCATTTATGGTCTTATTGGAACATCACTGATATAACTCTGATAATACACCAAACATCAAAAAGAATCTTAACTACAAAATAAACATAAATACTATTTAAATAATAGTTTAAATGATTTATACCTTTGCTCCGACCCTATTAAAGTCTTCTGTGCTGCTAAGAATCTTGAATTCTTCTACAAGGTCCTTTAAGAGAGGACAACCTTCGTTACTGGCAACATCCTCAATTACCAAAGTGGAATCTGCGGGCATTCTAAACAAATAAACTTATGAATTAAATATTATAACAAATAAGCTACAAACAATCGAAAAGTATTATATTAATAACTTAATTCAATCTATTAATTGTTAACAAAAACATAGATTATTCATTGTCTACATCAAAACTTTTGTTGTGAGAAAATGAATCTTTTGATTAAAAAGATTGATTATAGTCGAAGGTTAGTCTATATTTTTTGACGGTGCCGTTTACAGTTTGAAGAAAACGCAAAATACCTACTGTAGAACTGTTGGCAGTGACTAGCATAATCTACGCTTAAAATAAGTGTCTTTAGAGTTTACATAACAGTGTAATCAGAAAAGACTATACTCAAGTATTTAACTATAATAAAATAAAATATGTAATAATACAATAACAGTTATTGTGACTTGCAGAGTACATTGAATGTAGACTATCTTGTTAGCCTCCAGCCCTCTTTTTAAAATAATCAATAAAGTCCATCGAACGGTCAAGGCTGTTGAAAAGAATATAACCCTGTTGGCGCACAATGATGCAAACACAAATGAATAACAATTGAGGTAACTGAAAGTTAGTTGCTAATTATACACCGAGTTCAACTAGATAAACAAGAAAACAGTTGATTACATGAACATTTATAAAAACTTTATTATATTTGTCCAGTATTAAAGACTTTATATATACATGTATATTAGTGTAATAGTTACGCAAATGTAATGTTTATTATCTAAATTCAATATTTTAGCATCAAGCTAAGTCTTTTTTGTAACCTACCGAAGTTTCTGCTTTCACTTGGTGAAATTAAATATCTTTTAAAAGTAAGAGGTATTAACTAAGAACTACCTACTTTACTTAAAGTCTTCCTTTATAAATATTAATAATAAGCATGTTTATTTAAACATAACAATAATTATTACCAGTATATTCGTCTATTCTTCTTCTTCTTTCTCTAGTAGTTGTGCTACAGCATCACTACTTAGAGGCTTAGCTGTCACCATTGTTCCCGTTAAATGATTCTCAACACGGCGTTGTTGTCTTGTCTTTGCACACTTTTCACAGCCTGTGGTATTATTAGTTTATTTAGCTTAATTATATTTATTGTTCGTCTTACTCATATAGATAATCAACAATGGCACGCAGGTTAGGATGCCGAGTGCGCCAACTCTCGAGGCAAAATTATTGTAGTAGGAATATATATCGCCTGTCTTGAAGCCCTCACAGAATTGACCTGAATGCAAGGTTATTTATTAAATAAGTTAGTTTCACAAGACAAAACTAAGATATCAAACTAGAGACATTAGAGTTCAATATTATAGATATGAGTTTCCAAATTTAGAAAAAGTTTGAATCCGTGAGGTTAAAGCATTCTTATTGCGTTTGATAGCTCGTGATCTGACCTGAATATGGTTTCTCGCATTCGCAGGCAGTTTCATCATAATTAGAACTTCCATGATTGTTGCAATTGATTGCATCACAGTCGGGACCGTCCCATCCCTTAGAACAATGTATACATCTAAAATACTAGAGTTCACATCAAATCTACAAAGACAAACGGAAGCTGTTGAATTTCATCGAAAAGTTTAGTGTCCTGTTTTACGTTTCTGGCTGCTGAGTTTCCTTTCATGAGCCCCAACTTTCAAGTATACAGACTATCAATGATGAAACTTTTATAGTTTGCTCTTTTAGTTTAATTATTTAAATAACATTGTCATTTTTTGTTTAGTAAATATTGTCTATAGATAAAATAACCTTGACTCAAATGTCATCCAATTAATTAAATTATTCTGTGAACAGTTCGTGGCTAGAAATAATAGCAGAACATCATATATTTATGCTGTGATTATAGTTTAGATTCCTATTTAACTTACGATCCATTATCATGCCTTTCGACGCCTTCGCAGTTCATTTTTCTGTGACAATTCGCTCCAGTCCAGCCATCCACGCAAAAGCATTTGTCACCTTCATATTATATTTGTTACAAAACATAGATTATATCCAAGTGTTTAGCAAACTTTTTCAGCTCGATTACTAGCAGCATATAACTGGTGCTATTAAAATGGACAAAAAATTGATGAATACCGTTAAAACCAGCAAAATAGTTAATCGAATATCTGAAAATGGATTATATTTACTACGAATGTATATATAATCCATTTTTACTATAAAAATTTAATGTATTATATTTATAATTTACCTTCTAACTGGCCATTCATACACGGTTTACGTAGTCTAAGAGCCGCTTCTGACAGACATAATGTTACTGCTAGCAATAATAAACAACGCCACATTCAGGGGAACAATAAAGACAGACCTATAGTTAGCTAAATAAATGGCGGTAGTCTTCCAGAACTAGAAAAGAGAGAGGCTGAAGGTGGTAAAAGAAGTCCCCCCTACATAGAACTTGTTTTAAATTAAATAGTTGAAATCAATAGGTGGAAACAGGAACAATAATGATAATGCAAGTAGGGTTATTTGTCGTATCTATCTATCTCTGATTGAAAATCGAGAATGTGTATGTAGTGTTAACCTATACTTACGGAATGGGTTGTTAAAAGAGGGGTACAGAGAAAATAAATGGACAATCACACTCAATCACTGTTAGGTAAGGAATTTGTTGATAAACAGATAGTCCGGACAGATGACGACAAATATAATTTAAGTAAAAATAATGAGAGTTATTGATGATCGATTACATATGTAAGACCCCCATCAATATAAAGCCATTAACAAATATTCTGTTTAAGAAAAAGAAAATGGAATTATCCTTCGATAAGTTGGGTTCAGAAAGTTTGTTTGGGTGCTTATTTGCTATGAATTGGGTGCGCCGCGCACGACCCTTAATTGAAATGAGATAGAACGCAAGAAACGACAAATTTGTTCGACAATAGTTAACAAATTTAATTGATATATTTTCCGCTTGATGTGTGTTCTATCCTATCAAACGTTTCATCGGTTCACAAAGAAATAATCCGACCCTCCAGCGCGCCGGGCCGGCCCGGGCCCAAACTGTGTGTAAAAAAGCAATCAAAATATAGATTTGAATGAACGTAATGGACGAACGAAAATATAGCCTATGCCAAAAAACAACATTTAGAAATTAGTACTACCGAAATTTATCAATTAGTAATGCTTCCTAGATAATAATTTTTTGAAGTGAAATTTAAAAAAAACATTTTTTTATTTATTGATTTTAACCCCAGGGTCCGCCCGGGCCGGGCCGGGTCGGCCCGAGATGGACATTGTGAAGCTAGCTGTGGGCCGTATTATGCAACTTTTTCGGCACCGGTCGCCGCACCCTAAGGAAAAGGGACAGTTTCTATGGCAGTGGCCGGCCATAAATCTTTTGGAATCGAGCCAAAATATTTAATCTGCGTTTTTTAACACTTTTTAGTTGGAATAAAGGTGCATATGAGTGTTGGATGGCTAGACCATACCAAGTTTCTAAACAAAAACAAAAAAATTCGAAAAATTGAAGTTGAAAAATCATCTAGGATCATAGATCCAAAAATTAGAAAAAAAAAGAAAAACGATCCTAGGATCGTTTTCTAATTTTTGGCTGAGTGAGCAAAAAATGCGCGAAAACTAAGAAAGAGCCGTCGTTTGAATCAAGTCCGATTGCACCACGAATGTGCTGTGGAAGGTTTCCGCCGAAAATTGTCGTTTGAATTCGCGTGCCAGAAACGTTGGTGAATTCGGCCACTCAAACGTGTCTAAAATTCTATTTAACAGTTTATAATTTGGTATTCGCCTTTTTTCCTAGTTCACTTTTTTCACTTAATGGCTTATCTTAATTTATCGTTCAATACTAAGCCGTGAATATTTTCAGTATCTAATGCCGAGTATCAAAACTGACTGCTCACGCGTAAGTTAACAGGCTTCCGCCTCTCTTATAACGTACCTAGGTTGCTACGCCAACTACTAACACGTCGTTTGCACGGAGCAGTGATGATGGCGAAACTCCCATTATGACTGCGGTTTGTGTTGCATAATATTTATGGTTAACCGTCTGTATGTTTCTAGAACAGAGGAGATCCTTCAACTTCACCTAAAGACTGTGTTCTTCGCGACATGCTTGTTAGTTTCCTGAGTACGTAGCATTATTCATTCTAGAGTATGTAGGTTGCTGCAGCAACTACAAATGTAAAGGAGACTTTATGTGGCCCTGATAAGAAGCGTAACTTAAAGAATTCACCACAGAAGCCAGTGGTTTGTGTTGACTGAATTTATTGAATAGGATATTTATTGTTTAGGTCAGAAAAGGGCGTTCGCCTGTACTCGTCTTCAGTGATAGTGACGATGATTACTACATTAATATCCTCGACAAGAAGAAAAATGAGACCGCTGCGGTCAAGAAGGAGTCGCATAAAAAGTGGGCAGTAGCTTCACCAGGTTGTACCTATTGTTCACTTTAATTGGCAATATTTTTATAGAAGTCTGCTCGCCAATTAACGACAGCCTGTGCTATGAGTCGGCGGACGAAGAGTTGTCGTTTGCCGAGAGAGTATGTACTGCGTTCCTATATTTCGTATTATACTTTATTCTAGCTACGGATACACGTGGAGGAAAGAAATAGGACGGAAATGGCTCGAGCTGAGAACGAATTGGAAATCATTCGCAACAAGGCCTTGGTTCAGTGTGATGTACCCTGCTCCTCAAATGTCTACGTTAATCCTCTGGTTGACGACATCAAAAAGGAATTAAGGTTGGCTAATAGTGAGAGTTAATTCGGTTTGAGTAATAAATGAGGACTATCCGTGTTCAGTTTTTTTTATTCCCATTTCTTTCAATTCCTTTAATTATCGAAGATTTGTCTATATTTGTTAATTCTTGCCTTCTAGACACATCCACGAAATTGCAAGAAATCTCGATATGTCGCCAACTGTTCCATTGAGTCTGAAACCCAATCCGTTACGCAAGGTTTTATCATATTTTCTATCATTCTATACATATGTTGTCAGGAGTGTTACAAGGCAGCGGAGGTGGTTCATTTGCTCGTGCACGATTATGAAAATCGAGCATTGCCAACCCAAACGTATGCCTGGGATATGGTTAGGTTTTTATTGCTGCCGAAATTATTATGAATTCTAGGATGAATCTTTCGAAAAACTAAGAGATATCATCGGTCTGAAATGGGAGGTGGAATCCTCCTGCGTTCGTATCGAGCATGCCGAAGATGCCAAGCTCATCTGCAATGGGCATACTCCGAGGAACTTTGGATTCCGACCGTTTGAGGTGTGTTTTCCCATAGTATACATTATTTATATTTCGCTTTCAGTATTTCCGTATTACAGCCATGATTCTCGGAAAAAAGATCCCTAGAAGTCTTTATTCTGCCAAAGGGGATCTTTCAATGATCGAACTGACGTGCCTGATCGAATGCCGTCGTCATTCGCAGAAGGTTATCGTCAAAAAGGTATTACAATTATTATCTGATTCACGTAATTTCTTATGTTAGAACGCAACTTTCGCGGATATAAAACCTTCCATCATGGAAGCTTTGAGGATTTCGTCAATTTCTATGATTGTCTTCGATGCACAAGAGGTAAGCAGAATACTATTGGGCAGAGCTGGTTATCCGGCCGTGCCGGATTAGCTGTATATCCGACCGGACCGGGCCGGCCGGTAATTATATACGCCCTACTATTGTATATTTTGCTGCTTGATTTGTTATCATTTAATATGAACTGTTCCTAGGTTACTGATGATGCTACTCCTACTAGCTTGGATATGGAGGATGGATCTATGCTCGATGTACACCAATAAATCTACAGTTTATTTAGTGTTTTTGTTATAATAGTTGTTGGATTCTGTGATTTCAATAAATTTCATTTTTGGTTTCTCCATTTCTTTATTGCCTCCTATTAACGCGGTTTTCCCGACATTTAGCCTCTGTCTAGTGATTGCAGCACATCGTCGAGCAGACATTGCTTCTCCGTTACTAGATCTTTGCCTAACTTTGAAGTTTATTGTGGCTATCTGTACTATTATTAATCTGTATTGATTGTAACCTCCAAGATGTTGCTGTTCAGCATCGGAGCAACATATTAGATCCAAATGAACGAGCTGCAATAATGATTACTGTTTCCCTATGCATGTCGTAGTTTATCCTAAACTTTGTAAAACAAAACGTAATTAGCCGGTTTCGGAGAACTAAAGCTTTACATTACGATTCGAAGTCGCGAAGTAACCCCTAAGCTATAAATAGCCAGACCTGGTTAGGAAGTAGGGAACACAGCGGCTAAAGCAAGATCGGAGTGTTGGGATTTCAAATTTTGCCACTGTTACATCAGCCATGATATATGGCACCGAAAACCACCCAATACCATATCTACTATAACTACTCCTGTGCAGTTTACAATATAATCAAAACAAACATTACATAATAAAAGTATATTCAATTCCATAAATAGAATACAGGATAATATGATCAACCGACTTTTGAAATATAAACACTACATCTTGGGAAGAATGTTGAGAATGAACAAGTGAACTTAATGAGATTTTTAAAAGAAATCATGCATAACAAAAAAAAAGAAAAATATTACTGGCCTAAATTGTTGGAGCAAAATGGAAGGGCGCAATAATCGTCAAAATAATTATATATACACAAACTTAGAGAGAAACAGTAAAATCAGGATAAAAATAAACCGGCTGAAACAAGACAAAAAAGTATTTGACCCAAAACCGAGCCAGCAATAATGAAAACGAGATCAAAAAATATATACGAAAATTTCACTATATATGCAAGCAGTAACATCAATATGACACTAGTCAAAAGGACCCGTAAAATGAACTGTGCGACCGAATACATCAGTTAAACATTAGATGATACTAGCTGGTAATAAGTCAAAGGCGTCATTCCGCTTAGAATTTAAGGAAACCACCGGACGACGCATTTTAACGTCTTCTCCATAACACGAATAATCCCTATTGGTCATTGAACCCATGATGGCCCCCTAAATACACTTGTTTACAAAGTATGAGAAACATTAATTACCAAAAAAAAACGTCTACTTAGCGTATACATATTACAACTAATACTTACATCGGAAATCATCATTTGCTGATGGTTGGTATGGGCTGTCGAGGGACATCCATAGCCCGGACTCATTCCTGCAGTAACCAGCAGCTCAGCACACTCAGTGGACCCTTGATGTTTGGCGTGCCACAAACAAGAACGACCTTCTTCATCCAGAAGGAGCATATCGGCATTATTCTATAAAAATGAAATTAAACTGGTTATAAGTAAAGGACTTACCCATAATAACAGTTGAACCATTTCCAAACTTCCAATGCTTGCAGCTAAGTGAAGAGGGGTTCTTCCATCTTTGAGGGGGCAATTAACATCTTCGGTAGAGGCCCGCGCTAACAGCAATGACGCTGTGGTAACATCACGAGCCAGAACTGCAGCAATCAGTTGTCTCGATACTGTTTCATCCACACGGAGTGGTGGAAGAAAGCGCTTCATCTCATATTTGGATCTAATCCATTGTTCTTTCTGTTCCCTAAACAAGTAAACATATATATCAGATAGATACTAGGATAACCAACCGACTACTTTCAGATGCTGGTTTCCTTTCAAGAGGAGCATTGAATTCCCACAATTTATTAGCAGCTTCATTGCCTATTGCTTGCATCACAGCAAGACATTCTACCGGCCAATCATCTAGCTCCAATGATCTAACTCTGAATTAATAATTTTAATAAATAACAATGGTTAAAATAAATTACCGAGAAACATGAGATCCTAAATTTCTATGCACTCCGCTACACTCTATGCATATAAGAGTACCGAGATTGAGACTAGCCCAATCAGGATGCGGACTCGAGCAATCAGCACATTTGCTATTCCCGGGGATATTGCGAAGAGCCTGCACTTCATCCCGGTTTCCGTGGGCTCTGTTGCTAGGAGTACTCAATTGGTTTTGTAGGGCCTTCTCTATCTGCTCTTCTATAGCACAGACCCATTCATCACGCTCCTCGGCAGACATGGCACAAAACTCCCAGCGCTTCTGGTCACTTGTCAGGATCTT
>JAQGAV010001833.1:0-18505 GCA_034691345.1 Phasmarhabditis papillosa
AAGATAGGTTTCATCAGAGCTGGTTGCCAGCCCGGCCTGAAATTTTTAAACCCAGGCCGGCCGGATAACCACCTCAGGTTTTCATCATACAGTTTATTACCTAATATTAAAGTAATTACAAAAATAAAATAAAATGTATCCGCCTAATCAACATCTACTACTACATTCATTAAATTTGTTCCGCATATTCCTTTTACCTTATTTGTTTTAGTTTTTTATCAATTAGCCTCATTTACATTTTTCTTAAGAATTGAATAAGAGAAAAAAAGAATTAAGAATTGAGGTGTCATAAATTGCTGCGGCGTCTGAATAATTAGAACGCTCTCTTGCAAAAAGAACTGAAGTACGCAAATACGTAAATGTAAACAAATAAACCGTCATCCTAGATGAGTTTAGCCATTTGAGATGGGAGTTTGGAGCAGCAAAAAAGGATTCAGGGCTCCGGCGACGAAGACTGCGATACGGGGCCGGGCCACCTTCTCTAGACCAATAAACCATAACCTATTACAGAGTGTTTCTAAAAAGTGTGTTTATTTTCCTGTATCACTCGTATCACAATAATAGTAGATGTCCTCGAGACAGTGCTTCGGCCATCCTTTCTAACATTCAGTCTTCGGGGACACAACATGGGATAAATAAGCTGCTGGTTTCACAAGCCTTCTGCAGCTACGGGGAGTCGAACCCACAGCCTCCATCCTCACGGATTCAGTGACCTCTGCTCTAACCAATAGGCTAAAGCCCCCGCTGTTCCAGAGAATCCCAGGAAAATGGGATCCAATTTTGACTTTACCATAAATATTGATCTTTTTGGGCATCTTTTAACTAATATTCAAATAAATAAACTAAAATAACCTATAATTATATTAATAATATAAATATTTAAGACATATGCGACGTCATACCGGTGAGAAGCCTTTTGGTTGTGAGCTTTGTGGTCGCTTCTTTTCTCGTTCTGATCATCTTAGGACTCATAGAAGGACACATACAGATGAAAAGCCATATCAATGTACTGTATGTAGTTACGCTGCGGTAGGTATTATTATTATTATATTAAAGGAATAAACTTATAGAAATAAGGATAATAAACTACGGTACTAGTATTACGCGCTGACCCCGACATAGTATTCTGAAACGTCCATTTCCACCTGTGATATAGTCAGATTCAAGAGTAATCCAGCCGTGTAAAATTAGATTTTGCGCAGGCGGAAAAATAAATTTTTGTCTGAGATATACGAAACGAAGGCAAACTTGCAATAGCAGGTTCCGCGCGCGTAAATCTGCAGCGGGTTCAGTGTTAAAAATGGTAAAATACGCAGATTAAACGGCACTATTACTTTTGAATTCGACTATAGTACATCGGATTGTATGGATTTGAAGAATATCCTGCAGAGCTAAGAAATTAGCTGATCATTTCTATGTAAAGGATGGAGCAGCAGTCTTATATAAAAATGAATGTTCTTTTGAAGAAAATGCTCCAAATAGACGTCTATTCATTAATTTTTATTTAACAACGCTACTCTCTTATACACGGCGTTAACTGTCTTGCTATTTTCTATTTTCATACATATTATTATTGAATCTATTTGGATCAAAAGGCACAAATATTTTCAACGTTTACCACATTTTTTTGTGTTTTAATTGGAATGACAAATTTTGTGTGTAGTTTTGTCTTTTACAAAAAGTGATCACTTTATTTAATTCATATGATTTTAGTAAACCTTTCTACATCATCTTGTCATTATTTATAGTCAATTCTTTCTAAATTAGCCGGAACAACTAAGATTGAGAAAAATATACTCACTTTAATGACTAAATGCTGGACTTTTATTTAATTCTTTAATAATTAAACAATTAAACATATATAAGTTTGTATAATTTATTAAATTACATACAAGTTAACAAATATTAAACCATTCTAACATTTTTATGATTTGTTCCTTCACTCACTTTCCCCCCAATACTCTATCTTTGTTACCCATAAATTTCGTCACCGCTAGCAAGCGGCCAATTTGGCCAGTCTAATGCAAGTAGCCGTTATCTGTAGGAGTAGACTGTTAAACACAGTACAAAATACACTACATATTAATAGAATACAGTTTAGAATAAAATATAGAACGGAAACGGTGTTGATATAGTCAGCGGCCAAGGTTTATGCAAGGGTATACGGTAAGAACTGCAAATTTTATTGGAGCGCGCCATAGTAATCGCAAGCGAATACGCGGATTAGTCAATGTTACAGTTCACACGGTATACCCTTGCATCAGACTTTGCCGCCGACTATAAATGTACTTTTGCTATAATTTTCATTGGTTTTTATGTAATTTGTTTTATTAGAAAGATGATTATATTAATGTTAATTAAGTAATCAGTTCTAACATATGTACATTACCCCAACAATTTAAATTATAATAAAAAGTTGGTAAATCTTCTAACCTTTATATATTTTTATTTTTAGCGTCGCCGTGATGTTTTAACACGCCATATGACAACGAGACATAATTCTACAAACTTCCCAAAACACAGAGATGTTAGAAGGTAAAAAGGAATAAATAATGTAAAATAATATTATAAATATAGATTAAAAAGAGATAATATCAGAAATGACAAAAAAACAACACTTTTGAATCTTTTATCGTTTTCTCTCTGAACTCTGTGTTAACCATAAACTAACCTTATATAGTCGGTGGACTAATCGCTTGCAAAGGGTTACGGTAGGAACTGCAAACTATTTAGAGCTCATTCGAATAATTAGTGCAACTATATGCTCTATTTAATTTCTTTAACTGCAACCGATTGGTCTACTGTTTCTGCTAATAAACTAACGTTTTAGAACTGTAAGCGACTGTCCAATTCCTCCACAAAAAACAAATGTAATACAAAAAACAAGAAGAAACAGAAATTTAACTGAAACTGTCCAAACGAAGAAAGGACTCTCCGACTGTGAAAGAAGGGGAAGGGCCATGACCGAGGTAGGTAACATGATTAATATTAATAATATTATTGTTTATTAAAAATAAACATAGCTAAATTATACTGAATGCATGATTTGTGCAGTAACTGAAGCATACTTATAATCTTTCTGGCGCGGTATACTGTAGAGAGGCGGTGTTAAATAAAAACGACGGCACTTTTGACGAGAACGCTCTGAACAGCCAACCACATGTCATTATATAACACCGCTGCTGTTCATAATACTCTAAAAGCGCAGCTCTTTATATGTACTATATATATAGTGTGAAAGTATGAACTGTTCGAAGATAACTAACTCGGGGTTTTTGAAAATAGATTAAAAGAAATGCCTATCCTTGTAAAAAGTAGCGAAATTATATATTGTATTGATCAATTGCAGGTTACACGAAATCGACTCCTAAGTAGTCTGTCTCACTTGGAGCCCGATCAGACCTCCCTGACAATAAATGAAATTGAAGATGACGTCATCATAGATGTATGTGAAGAGGATAATTACACAGACCTTGAGGAGGAATAGGACGCGTGGTGCTGCGGCTGTTCCATAGAGGCTACAGTAACCCAATCGATAAGGCTACAGTAACCCGATCGATAATGGTAGTTAACAGATCATAAAATAACCACGAGTCATCTATTTATTATGTATTTATTCGACCTTAAACTATATTTAAAAAGAGGGTGGTGAATTGAGATAACACGGGGTTACAAAAGTCTGCTCTAATCACTTTGCAGTCCTACCGTATCTCAATGCTCCGCCCCCTTACTTCCTCCCATATAACTAGCTCATATGTATAGCTGCAAAATGGTAGCATTTTTTAGGAACTTGCCAGATTTCTATACACATTTGTACATATTCTGTGTTATTTTATATTATTATTATTATTATTATTATTATTATTATTATTATTATTATTATTATTATTATTTAAAACGAGTCTTTTCACCCCGGTGTGTTCACATTGCTTTACTCAGTCTGTCCTGTAAAGGAATATATAGTCCGCTGACTGAGTAAAGCAATGTGAACACACCGGGGTGAAAGTTTTACCCTAAAAAGTTTGAAAAATACGCATTTTTTCATAAAAATGCTCTGGAAAAGTTTCCCAGACAAAAACAGGCAAAACAGAACTTGTTTCGGCTGAAAAAGGAATAAATTGCCTTAAAATAATATGTTTTCTTGCATAAGAAGAAGTTCCTTTGAAGCTATCTTCATCTATCTTAGCTGACTATATATTCCTTAATTAAATCCCGCCATCCTTTCTCAGAAAGCCCGTTAACTATCATACCTAAGTGATACTTTGATAGTTTTCGAAGATTCGAATTATCTTTCTAATTAGTTACCGTATAGGGTACCGGCATTATTCCTTTCCGGAATCCCAAAAAACACAACTATTCTTCGCTTCGAAATCTAGCCTTGGGGTGGTAATTCGAGTCATGCGCGGCCCATACCAATATATCTTTATTTCTACTCTTGGTTTAGGCTCATAGCGCGGTATGATAGTAGCAGCGGATGCATTCTTTATATATTAAGGTCTAAAGTTTATATATTTAACACCGCAGCTCCCATCACTACGCAACATAAGCCACGCCCCTTTATTTTGTCTCTAAAAATGTGCAACTCGCCATGCAACAGACAGATCTCTACTGTTCAGCAATTATACAGAGTTATTTCTTTCTTAAAATGTATTATTATTATTATTATTTAAATATTTATGTAAACCTCCCCAATTACCATATAATTAATACAGAGTTCTATATGTCAGGAATAAAAGAATTATTATAATATGAAGTGTTGAGTAAAAGAGAATAGAAATATATGTGATATATAGAAATATAAGAGCTACCGGCCAGGACTGGTAAAAGTGCGGGCAGGTCCCGGCCGTACTTTTGTGAAAATACGGCTCCCTCACTATCGAAACCAATAATGCTCCAAGTTTTCCAAAATTTGGAATTTCGTAATAGCGGGGCCTAGTAGGGCTCGGCCCTTGCCACCCCTACTACCTATGTATAGTTATGCTCACTATTTTTGTTCAAGAAAGATGGTAACAAAACGCTTCAGGGTGCTTAAGTACCACCCTGCTTCCTCCCTAACCGTATTGCAACCATATCAGCTTACATGTGACGGGCCGGCCCGACTCGGCCCGTATCCTGGGGAAATTTGGAACGAGAGGTCAAGGTTCGATCCGCGCATTAGTTTTGCAACTTATTAAATGTTCCTAATAGTAAAAAGTGCGGACCGAGTCGAGCAGGCCCGGGCTTTCTCAATTCTTCAAAATGTCGACCCGACTCGGCCCGCACTTTTCGACAACTATGAATATCAGTGACATTTTATATTGCAATTGTAACCAAAACTAAACTCAAACAATAACTACAGTAGCCTATCTTTCAGGTCGGCAACCGACCTATGGCCTTTCGAATCAGATATATTCTTTGGTGAAATAATACAGGAATTGAGCAGCAAGGTTTCGCCATTTGTATTTGCTCTGTCCCTTAGTGTGCGGCAAGCCGTAAGTAAGGTGAATTTGCACTGCTCCGCTCGAATTCGTACTGATTATGACCAAACACAGACAGTTTCTCCCTGTGTCATCAGGTTTCCAAATAATAAGCTATGTAGTCGTAAGATGTATAAATTAGTGGAAGTCAACCGAATCAACCGAGTGTAACCATATTTCAGTGTTATGTGAACGAAAACGCTATAAAATACAAATTATAACATTTGATATATACTTACTAGTTTACTAGTCAGTTAATCAAAGAAGGCACTGCGAAACACTAACTAAAATTAATTCACAAATATTCACCCAGATAACGTGGTATTCACAAAGTATTCAGTCTCACATGAAGGACTTGTACGACTTATCTTACTCCAAGAAAAAATCCATGCTTACTGAATTTCCGAATAGCAGTGTGAAAGAATATGGTGAAAGTCGTGGAACAATATTCATCAACATTAATATTCACAAAAACATTTAAAATGAAAAAAAGTTACATATTATTCTTACAACACAATTACGCAATTTAATCACTTAGATAACTTTACAAACTTTCCTCTTCTTTTTCCTATATTTCGAGATACTCTTCCGCCGCGATATCTACCTGTAATGCATAACGTAAATATATATAAGTGAAATCATGTTAACATGCATAATAATGACATATGCTAATACTAAGTAATGCGTCTGTATCTCGCGAAATTGGCACAAGAATCCATCGTCCTACTTTTTTATGGCCCTTACTAAATACTGCTACGCGAGAAAAAATGTAACCAAAATTATGGCATCAGTTGCTTTTCACATATTTAATAGTGAAAAAGTGAATCCATCATCCCATTTACGGTTTACAGAAAGTGTGCGTATGCACGAATATATCATTACCTCTGACGTCACAAATAAGCAAGAGACTAACCACGTTTGTTCATTCCTCTGACGTCGTTTACAGTCATCGCTTCAAGATGCTGCTGAATTGATAATCCTTGAAGGTCTGGAAAACCTTCTTTTACTTCCTCTTTGATAACAGGCTCCTCTGCATACTCGATCAGAGGACCACGAGGGATGTACCACAGAGGCCCAGACGTCATAGTTGCATTCGGGACGAGTTCAGATATATCCTGAAAGAAAATATGAAGAATATGATGAAAGACAGTTAACCTCATCTGAGCTGCATAACAGATCATCTCTTTCAAATCCAACAACATCGATTTCCTCATCATGCATGTTCTGCAATAGGGAAAATTGAATAGCTATTAGCTACATGAGTTCATCTATGATAAATCAGTTTTCACACCGCGGTACTTCTTCGACTAACGCCTAGGAATATAATCTTTTTCAAAAAAAAAAGTTCGAAAACGTAAACAAACGTGTGTAAAATGATAGAACTGTAAAAACCCTGTGAGATTAACTGTAAAAACTTGCATTTTTCTTATCCAATTCATTTTCAGAGGCGTCTTCATCTTCCAAATCGAAGTCGCCCTCCTTCTCCGCATAATGTTCATTTTCTTCTAATTCCGTAAACCCTGGGGCAAAGGCAGACCAACATTCTACTCCTGGCTGGAGAAATTAATTCAGATTAATGAATATAATTGAGTTTAGAATACCAGAGACCAAACTGCAACCCCTCCTTCCGACACGGTGAGGATCACTGTCTGAGTTGGATGCCATTGAACGTCCATAACCGTCGAAGCCTTAAACAAGATGTGGTAAATTTACTTAATAAGACAACTTGCCGTTGGACCGCGCAGAATTTGAATCAACGTTGCGGAATCGCGCTCCCAAATGTACAGCGAATAATCCACCGTGCTGACACCACAGATGTAGTCGCCAATTTTGTCGCAGCATACATTTACCCAAGCAACCTAAAAATATGAAGTTTTATGAAGAAAATGATCAATATACGAATAATGGAAATACTAATCGACTGGTGAAATTAAGGTGTAAATGATAATAGTATTAGTAGTTAGTTCAACTGAAACTGCAACTGCGTTTACTAAATACCTTGTTGGCAGCATCCTGAAAACAGTTCAATGGAGCAAGTGTCTCACACTCCATCTCTGCGGGATCATCAAATTTGTAAACTCGAATAATCCTATCCTGAGAGAAATTTTATATGGTTAAAAATCAAAAGCAAACCATGTTATTTGTAATCAAATAGCCTCCAGCATGTGGCATTACGAATTGCTTGATCTACAATATACCATTGAGATATAGGAGATGCGGATATGAACCTGTTGCGCTGCGGACTGAGAGAACCATTTGAGGAGACGAGGTAAAGTTGCATCATAAATAAAGATTCGACCCTGAAAGCAAATTGTAATCATAATATGAGAGACATAAATATAAACGGAGAATTTCATAGATGATGCAATGCAGAGAAGCAGGAAATTCCGTTTCTACTTTCACCCCGGCAAAATTCTCGTGTCGTCCCGGATTGCAGCATTCAAGTAACGGTTTTCGGTACTTCTTTTCCCAAATATTTCAATCCGCCCGTCCATGATGTACCTCGAATGATTTGGGTTCGTTGCACTTACTTTGTTTGTTCCAGTAATAATGTATTTGCCTCGCTTGTCATAAGTGATGACAGTCACGCATTCTGCCCTGCGTCTTTCCACTGAATCCAGAAGTGGCTGAAAAATGAATAGAGCTATTAAACTAAGCTTCGCCTACAATTGATTCCCGCTTGGCAAAGTTTTCAACACTAGGAGTCTTGTGTGTAGTCATGATAACACACTGGTCATCGTTCCTGAAACATGTTGCACGTTTTAGAGATAAACAACATTGCCAAACCTGGGATTAAATGTTGCAGACAAAACAAATGAGCCAACATGTAGCAGAGACAGTTGCTCACCGGTCACAACATCGGAGACGACAACCGTCATGTCGGCAGAAGACGTCAGCAGCTTGCGGCCATCCCGGCTCCAAGAAAGGGAGGAGATTACCATGGCATGTGGTCTCCATTGCTGAAAACGATAATCATCAAAGGATTTCACAAACATTGTAAGATGCGCTTCTTTCATTAACCCAGACGGTATCAAAATGGAGCAAATGCATACTTACTGGAGCGAAAAATGTACGCACCCACTCAGTAAACTATCTCAAAACAGCTTACCGACATAAAACTCCTTGCCCTAAAATCGTAGATGAAAACCAGGCCATCTTGACTACCCATGGCGACCAGACTTCCCCATCGATTGAACTTCACCTTCTTCAGACTGGCCGTCTAAAAAGTAGAGTCTAAACCAAAGGTCAGAAAAATCTACCTACCGGGTGTGTGATTCGCTCACTTTCTTCCGTGAACACAGGAAAATTGTTGACGGAAGGAGTGTTCCGTAACATCCTGAAGGAAAGAATAGGCAAAGCTCTAGTTATAAAATACGAGGAACACAATAGAACAGGCATACACAAATATTGCTGGCATTATGTGACTCTGATAAAAGCAGAATAATTCGTCTGACAGCTAAAACTATCCTAGTTAGAATTTGTGCTGCATTGAAGTATCCTACTCCTAGTATATGCCGACAGGATGAGCATCAATTTTGGAGTAGAGTTTATAAGGAGCGCTTTATGTTTCGAGAGCATGAAATATGTGAATATGTAAAATAGTAAGTTTATACTGAACAAAATAAAAATTATAGCGGATAAGACAGTTTGATCTACTCTTACGTGCCCTATTTGCACGTAACCTAGCGAGAGACGTACCGTTTGACTAGCGAATACGTGCAGATACCGTTCCTATCTGCGAGTGTCGCCCTTTAAAAATGCTCGTCGACGCGTCTGGACCAGAGTGTTGTTTCTCTTATATATTTATTTATGATTGTGTTATGCAACTGTAAAAGCAACTTTCAGCTATCCATGGCTCCAAATATTATGTCGTCCAAGAAAAACAAACTTTCAAAGCAATCTACCACTAGTGCTGTTGATAAAAGAAAGAAATTTAAAGGTTGCTAGTACTTATAATGTTTAAATTAACTTTTTTAGGAGTTGCAGCTGTACGCCGGAATTCTTCGAAGTCGAAGAATTCAGCACAAAAAGATGTCGTCGACTCCATAAGTGTGCCTAAGAAGGTGAATACTTAGTTTTTAGACACATCACGATTTTTAGAAAAGTAGTAGTGAACTGGTATTGATTGTGTTTGCTAGTGGGATATTTTTTTGTCTTTTTCCCAAGGATATTTGACTATTTCCAGATTAAAGAAGAAATAGTGTCATTGGAGACGCTGGCCCGTGATGCTCGCTCACCCAGTTGCAGCAAAGAACTGTCCAAACTTGCTGTAGGAATCTAATAATTCTTTCTTCATTTATTTTTATTTTTAGATTCGAATCGGAAAAGGTTCGCAGATCATGAAGAAGAGAACCACCCGATCTGGTCTTCAGGTAAAGGGGATATGTTTTTCTCTATTAACTTGTTCTCTTTTAGATTCTGCCGATTGTTAAGAAGGAGGAATGCAGTGGTAACTTAACTTATTTAATGCTTTATACATTATTTTTTAAGACGGAATCAGCATGGCTGTGCATAATGATTTCTCATCGCCGTACTCTCCGAAGCAAAGTTCCGTTATCGAGCAACATACTAAAATGGAATTGATGGCTTCCAAGCCTACTAAACCTGAGAAACGTAAGCTCTTCTGAATAATTAAATATATCAGTTTAAACATTTAGGTGCGATCGAAAGGCAATCAATATCGACAGTAAGAAATACTCCACGGGCCGGTTCTTCTAAGACAAAGGAACTTAGATCGACTATTGAAGCTATATCGGCGAAATATTGTTTCATTAGAGTATGTTATTTTTGGAGATCTACCATGTTTTCGTCTGTTGTATAAAGTGGCTTATTAGTTGTTTTTAATCCTAGCAATGTCTTTAAGCTAAACTGTTTCAGGAGGCAAGGATAGCTGAATCCACTAGCGCTGCTGTAAAGAAGGAACATCTAAACGGTAACTACTGATTCATTTGATGTTCGAATGTTTCATTCTAGACAATCTCAGCACTGTAGTGCTTACGGATAAATCGCCGCCATCTTCGCTCAAACGAAGTGCAAGCTTGAAGAAGAAAAATAAGAAGAGAAAGAGAAGAATTCTTTCGTCCACAAATCCTAAGCTTGCAAATGGTAAATCTTATTTTCTGAAATAGTTTAATGACATTTATCATAGGAGTTCTCTGTCAGAATGGTATTATGCCCGTGAACAACACGGCTCTTTCTGCCCCTCTCAGCTCTACAGATGATAATCAAGCTGAATCTAATGGTGCTACATTTTGTTTAGTGACATTCTTATTTTACGTTTCAGGAAAGAAGAGGCCGCCAACATCTACCCGTCCAACTGTTAAGAAAAGAGAACTGCGTGGTAATCTAATGATTAATATCTCGTTTATACTTTAATTTCAAGACAACTTGAGCACTACAGTGCATCCTGATAGGACTCCGAAAAATTCGACGTTGGTAGAGAAAAAAAGCGGGGAAACGGAAATACATTCATCTGACGCTAGTAAGCTCAATAAGGGTAAGATGTACTGTTATTTTAAAAATTTGAAGTGTTTTCGCAGATTCCATCGATGACTCCAAGTCGAATGTGATACATACCGCATTGATCGCTCCTGCTGACCAAAGTAATTCTGCCTCTGTAACCGAAGTCACACCAAAGGTTTGCAGATATATTGACACATCTGTAATATATTTATATTTACAGACTACTCGACGAAGAGTAATTGGCTCCTTTACTATCGAACAAGACATGGAAACTTGTTCCGGATCCGACAGCAGCAATAACGATCGTAGTTCGGATGAAAACTTCGATCCTTCTGGTTTGGGTTTTTATATACTTAGAGCAGTGAATTTCTAGTTTAGCTCTTTCTGCTAAGCGTCGTCGTAGAAGTTCGCTTTGGGAATCCAATGCCGACAATAGTAGCAGGAATGGTTCTGGTATGTTTAAATTAATTTTAAACATTGTTGCATTGAACATATTGCTTGCAGGCTAAAATGCTGTCGTTCTATAATTCAATTAATAAATGAAAATTTTTCAGGTAGAAAAAAGAAACATAATTCTGCTCAAGATCGAAATGTACCATCACACAAAGGTTTGTTCATATATTAATTGTTAATCTAGTTTGAAATTTAGGCGAACTTTGCGGTTTAGATAGCCCAGCCGTATTCAAGGTGGGTAGCCGTCTTCATCGTTCCAATGCCCGTCGACACGCGAGTTCTCGCACCGGTAAGTTAGCACGGACCTGATTCATTTTACATGTCTTTGCCTAGATGACACCGTTGATGATCTGCCAGATACTTCTTCAACAACTGCATTGAACAACAAGCACTACAAAAGCGAATCAATCGAAGACATCATAGAAAAGATGTCGAACAAAAATACAAATATACTTTATTTGGCATGGTCTAAGGTATGTTCTACATTCCTTGCAATTACGTTTTATGTTTTTAGAAGTTTTCTATGGAATTGGCTTCGGCAGTGGCAAGAAGTGGACCGAACTGTTTTCTCATTGTGCAGAAGTTAACTTCTGCAACACTTATTGATGTTGCCAGCCTATGCAAAACGATGGAAACGTGCAAAGTCGTGATTGGTCAAGAAGCGGAATCTGTTCATATTTTTTCATTTGGAGGACTGAGGCTGCCTGCGAAGATCGTCCAAAAGGATGAAATCAAGTCATTGGGAAATCTGCAATCGAAGCTGAAGAAATGGGCGCGTTCTCAAGGACTGGAGATTCTTAATGTGTTTAAGCACAACGAACTTAAGAATGGTTAGTTTATTTTTTGAATCTTCAGAATACGGTTGTACAATTATATAGACTATAGGATAGTTTTCCTTCTTCTTTAAAATTTGCTCAATGATCTCTTTTAGAATGGTACGCTTCTCTAAGATGTGACCTCGAAGAAGATATTATTATTACAAATAAGATGTTTGCTCGATCAGTTAAGACGTAACCTCCAGGAGGAAATTATGCTTACAAATAGATGATAAAATGTTTAATTTACTTATTGTTTCTATAACATGCTAACCATATATGCTTTATTTTGTTGTGTTTTTGCAAGTTGTGTACTGTGTACTGATCTTCCTAATTTTATTGTTGTATTTCATTGTTTGATTGCACTTTTTAATGAATTATTTGCTTTGTTCTGACTATTTCTCATTTTGCTTGAATGTTTATATTTTTGTTTTCGGAATTCGAACTTGGGTTTCGAAAGAATTGATAATTTAGGTGAGGAAAGGGCGTAGTCGAATTTGGCCGTTTAACCACATTAATTTCCGAGCATTCTCCATTTGTTTAATGATGTAGGGTGTCCTTGAGGCTGACGATCATGTTGAGATAGAGTAGAATTTCATGCTCCTACCACAAACATTGTCTGTGCTACGTACATTTTGGTAGTTTCTGCAAGAAGTCTCGTTGAACACAGAAGAACTTCTTTATTCAATCTGACCCTATGCCTAAAGTGCAACATCAATACACAGTTCAGCGATTGGTAACTGCTCATTTCTCTCGTTGTCAGCAGCGGTGGCAAGGGCCGGCCCTCCTACCTGAACTTCTAGGCCCGGGGCCCCACTATTGCGAAATTCAAAATTTTTTTTTCCAAAATTTCCAATTTTAAAAAAAAAATTCAAAAATTTGGAGCATTATTGATCGGTTTCGAAAATGAGGGCCGGCCCGGGTCGGCCCTCACTTTTGCCAGCCCTGGACGGGCCGGCATAGGGCTTAGCTCTGCCCCCACGAAATCTCGGCCGGGGCCGACATTTTAAATGCTCCTGAAGAGGGGTGCCGCGAATTTGTTTTTTTGCAATTCGATTAATCCTGAACATCTCTTATGATATGAGAATACTTCTTATGTTGCAGTTCCGGACCAAGGTCTAGAAGCCGCCTGCGATTACAAAGATGATTCATCATCATCTGAATTCGGAGATTACTCGCCCACGAGGGAGGTTTGTCTACATCGTCCCAACACTATAAGTAAAAAATAGGTTCTTCATACGGAGCATTTTGGGCACAGGCACAAAACAACCAAGTTGCGGCAGAAGTTTAAAACCTTTACTCTCGAAACGACTCCTAGCCCGAAAAAGGGTAGTCGGCAAAAAAAAACGATATTTCTATCTTAAATAGATCTTAGATGTTTTGGAAGCCTCTAAAAAATTTTCCGCCTTTCGCGGCTGTATTCATTTCCTTCAACACTTTTCCCGTCGTTGTCCATTTTTTTTTTGAGCTACGATCCCCTAGCATGGAAAATTTATCAAGAGTTAAAAAATTACCGCTTCCTTAAAAGAACACTTGTGAAATAGTATCGCGATAAGAAAAGCAGACACTGCTCCGATACATCTCAACGCGCCAGCGTAACTCTTCTTGTATTTCCACATCACAAACGGAATGGAATTCAGAAAACGACACAGTACACGTATCGTAATTAGCCTAAAACCTATCATCACTTCAGTAATACAGATGACTTTACCTCCATTTCAACCCACACATTAAAATAAACATTTGGAATCCGAACCTGCATCTGGCGGACAGCTGAAACATAAGAACTCGCAGAAAAAGCGAAAGAACCTACGAATCGGCAGCTTTCTGAACACATTGGTGTACCCGGGTATTACTTTTTCGAAATACCCGACCCGGACCCGAATCCCCACCCTAGTTTTCAGCATAAAATGATCAAAACTTAGACTTTTTTCACAATTTAAAATGATTTATTGGTAAGAATAGTATTACGTTATGGAATCTCAAAATAATAAATTAATTTATTCATTTTTGACAAATTTGGGATCAATTACGTTTTTTCGATTGTAACTTTATAAAATATCAGATTTTCGGAGTTTTTCTTTTCTTATAGCATACAAACTAATCTTCGCGCAAAAATATGTAACCATAACACTATAAAAATGTACTTCTTTCCGAAAATATTCGTACAATTCAATAGACATTAAAAGTTTTTGAAATTATAATAAGAATTTTATTACAACGAAATATGGAACAATATAACAAAAGCGATGTAAACAAGACGAATTCACAGAGACGTCGATAGATGTCTTTAATGAGATATGGTATCATGTATCTCAATCACAATATTCTGGACAATGTACATTGCAAGTAACAATATATCTAACCTAGTGAAACTGAATTAGAAACAAATGGCAGCTCTTAAAGATTGAGGATACAATAAGAAAGGTTAGAGATAGAGAGAAGAGACTTAGAATAAACAGATCATTAGAGGTGATAAACCGAGTAATATCTTACACTAAATACACAATTACATGAAAAGAACCTAAGGAGCTAGTGAACGAAGATGAGAATAGGAGCAAAACTGAAGAGCAAAGATGAGAATAGGAGCAAAACTGAAGACCCGTGAGAATCGAGTGTCCAAGTCAGCTACACCAGAGATTATTACAAAGCTACTTGTACCACAGAATAAGTAACAAGCGATAGGACTACTACATCAGTTCCAACTATGCAAAAACTAGTTATACTCCTCATATTTATATCACATTACCGGGTATTAATTAATTTTAGCCCAGTGAATAAAGCTTTGAACAGTCCTTGAAGGTATATTCTGAGTGGTTGCCTTAATACAAATTCCGCGGTCTTCACTCAGTAACACGAGATTTCTAACGATTGCAGGAGCATCGCTGGGAGGGAGCTTGATTGAAGCTGGAAGGTCCAAAACGGGATTACGCTCAGCATACGAAATGCACGACTTTAAGATTCGATCATCGTTGACCTTAATCATTGTGCATTACCGGACATATCATATGAATGGTTACCACTCCGCCAACAGAATCTCCCGAGTCCTCGCTAACTAGACGGAGGGCCATCTTCTGTCCCTGAGTAGTCAATGTACCCATCATATTATTCTTATCCTTTGATATTTCTTTTAACCAAACTATTGCCAGCTTCGCATCAGCTGCGACCCTTAACTCGTGCGAGTTCTGGACGTCTGGTCGAACCTGACTGAGCCCGGTAAGTTCTTCGAGGACTAAATGTCTTGGTATGCGTGTGAAAAAACAATGTCACGGCATTTGCATAAAAACTCGATTTAGTAAAATAACCACTTTCATTTTAAAACAATTTTGAAACTTATCAATGGTACACAAGAAAACCCTAAATCGATTGGATTCGACGACTTTCTTGAGTTTGTCAAGATGATCCACAAAGACATTCGTGTCGGGTACAACAATTGAAGGATATACCTAACAAATAAACAAATGAGTTATACAAGTATAGAAAATATAGGAATACCACAAACAGTTGCTGACGCTTTTTCTGTTCTTTGGATAGTAGGGCCTCTCTGGAAAAGTTATTAGTCGACTGTTCCTAAAATAGAAATGCTCACATGTTCGTTAATGTACTCCAACCTGGGATCTTGTACCACGTTTGTAAATGGTGTCTGTCTCAGCTGGTGTCATAGCAAACTTACTAAATAAAAATAAATTGTATTTATATGATTACAAAATTACCTGAACACTTTGGTTTGTTCGTCAAAAGAAATACAACAAACGTTAATGTTACACAAGTGTTGACAAAGTGTGAGAAGTCTGCTTAAACGAAGACCCGAAGAAGACCATTGATTATTGCCGTTAAAGAATGTTGGAGCGGTAGATGGGAATATATCGAGAAAAGATGCGGTAAACAACAGTTCTGGCAACTGATATGACAAGTCGGGGCTACCTAAACAGCAACTATACATTTATTATTAAAGATTAATATAGACTAACAATATTAATTGTTAATAGCTTACCCTCTTCCAATAGGTGCGGCAATTGATCAATCTTCAACAGACTAGTAGCCAATTCCGCCATTTTCCCCCATGTATCTATATTAATTGTCGAATTTGGCAAAACTTCAACGGATGGAAGGGAACCAATTAGGTTTGAACCTGTAGAAGACATCATCCAATCCGTAAGAACAAACAATGCAGGAAGAACTCGAGCGATCTATAATATGAGTTTAAGGTATGACAAAGTTATACAATTACCTGAACCGGCACCACTTCTTCTTCTAAAACCAAGACCTTTAGTTTTTCCATATTTGCATAAATAGGTTGAAGTAGTGTTCCAAATAAGCTAATCACGGTTTGCATTGCTAGTTGATGTTGAAGGGAAATGGTGTCGACTTCCGTAACTACAAATAATATCATTAGGATAAACTAATTTTGTTAGAATACCTTTCTTTGCAGTTATGTGCGCCACATATATAAATATAATAACAATTTGAATGAGTTGTTGAGATGTCATGGGCGAATCCGCCATAGTTATTAGGGCAGCTAGCTGAGACATCGACCGTTCAGAAACACTGAAAAGAGAAAAATCAAGAAAAGAAAGAACTCGACCAGATTAATATAATGTTAAGGTTAAATAATGACAAATAGAATCTACAATGTTTTTCCCCTAAGTCGGTGTGGTTACCTCGAAAACTGATCCATGCCAATTTTAGTTGAAAGAAGTCCTGCTGTGTCAACTAGATAGGAAACAACGCGTCTGTGAAGCTGGAAATATTAATTATTCACAAGTATGATAAATATTTATACCTGGCAGGGGTCTTGTTGCAAATATAAACTAAACACAGATTTATCGGTTTCTACAATTCCGTCAACCGCAACCCATAACTCTCTAGGTCTGTCAGACTGCACAGCAATTTCGTTTTCTCCAATAACGGCGCCCATCTCATTGTTGAGCAGTTGTTCATATTTGGAGACCTAAAATATTGTAATATCACTAAAGTAGTACTACAATAATGCAGTTAAAATACGTGGTTATGTTCAGATAATGTATTCTATAAGCAATAAGATTCAATTGAAATTCTTTTTTTACATTTTCTGATGGTCCGCCTGGCAAAAGTCCGCAAATTTCAGGGAACTGGAAAAGACCTTTGCAATATATGGATATTGTTTCTCAATGGAATACTGTTAAATAAAGCAGCGTTTCCAGATATTAATAAAATCGAACCTTTTTTCGCATAGCCCCGAAACGAGTATATAGGCGTTCTTTAGAAGTTTCAAAAGGATATTGGCAGGAGATAGCTCGAATACTGTAGAAGATTTCATCAATAACACGTTCCTAAAAAGGTAAGTATTAGTTATTTGAAGCGAATACTGAAAATTAAGTGCCATAGGAAGGAGTTAATAATAATAGAAATTCAATCGGGTTTTATGTATAAACAAGAAGACTGACTGGTAAATTCGTATGCCATACCGTACCACCACCTATGGTAACCCTCCAGTGAAGCAGTGCGAGGACAAAACATCAGCGGTGGGCGAGAATAAAATTAGTTAGAGACCAGTCATACAGTATATTTATTGCAGATGGGGTGCAACGAATAACAAAGTAAAAGCTACGGAAGTCAATAAGCATAAGAAGTGCGAAGCAGTGCCAAAGCTGTGGAAACGTGCTCTAATAGTGTATAAGTTAGACCCACTCAACTAACGATGTTAGTTGTAACCTCGACGGACATAATTTGATGCCAATGCCCAACCAATATATGCTTTCTAAATTCCCTAACCCCGGAGTAAAAAGTTGACTGTGCCGAAAATATAACACTGCAACTTATGAAAGAAGTACGGTATAAATAATGATTTGTGCATTGGAGGGGTAACAAGCAGCTTAACATAGAATTACAATTCTAGAAGCTAAAAGTATGACCATAAATATATATGGTAATGCTTCTAGCTGGATTATTCTGTTCTTAACCTGTCTTTGTATGGAGAGTATCTCAATTGGTGTATTCCTAGCACGACGTGTGCTACGGTACAGCATCTATAAACTCTAGTCGTATCCTGTTTCATTCTTTTCTAGTAACTAATTTGGGCCAGAATTTAGAGGAGTAACCGTTTTTGTAGTGATCAGCCAGGCACTTTCCCATTCATGTAACATTTTAACACCCCCACCCCCCACCCTTTTTTTTCACAAAATGCATCCCAACTTATTTGCATGGGGTGCATTTAGTGGTGTCTCTTAGTTCTAGGCAGAGCTGGTTACCGGCCCGGCCTGGCCGGCTAGGCCGGTTTTTCTTCAGGATCCTGGTTTTTCAGGAATAAATAGGCAAATTTTGGGTATATTCGAATTT
>JAQGAV010001834.1:0-18495 GCA_034691345.1 Phasmarhabditis papillosa
TAAGAGGGTACCCTTATAAAAAATTTCTTTTTTTCCGGACGATTTGGAATGATTTCCACGCTGCGGCTGAAGTATGCTTCTAAGGATTACACCCCATGGGAGGCGAAATTCGGCTGCCCGTTGTGCAAAACCAAATCCACAACCTCTCTTCATCATTGATTCGCGATTCCAAGAAAACCGAACTGATATAAATAGGACATAAATATTCTACGGGCGAATCTCATATAGTTTAAAGTTCTATTTATTATAAGGCGAGCGCACAATTATATCGGCTACCTCTACATTTTCTTTCGATTTTCGCGCTCCTTCAAAATTCTACAGTACACCTCTGCAAACGATCCATAAGTCGACTATAGAAATCAAACCCTTCTTAATGTCATATGCAAACGCTCGGGTCTCCATTTTGTTCCACCAGTTCTCATTTTTTGGTGTTACACACCTTGCTCGACTAACAATTTTTTGGCAGCCTACCACCCTCAGCTGACTCCATCTAAGTTTTTACTTACGGGTTGAGTGTTGTAGAGTAATGCGGCGGCTTCCTTGATCAGCGGTGTTGACACCGATTTAACGTCCGGAGTTTCTTCCAAAGAGTAGTCGACGAAAAACGTTCCACCAATAGCAAATATTGGAATCAAAATAAAAACAGCTGAAAGTTAATATTCGGCGAGTTATAACCATTCTTCTGCACACAATATACTGATTTGGACGGCTAAGCATACTGTATCGGTAATAGAGTTGTGCGTTTTGACCGTGTTTTAGCCGAACTCAGTTTCGGATTGAAACGGGTTGGGGAAACGGGTTTTCTGGTTTCGGATTGAGCTCAAACCCGAATTTCATCCTGGGGCTACTTTTTTCATATCGATCTGCCCAACTCTAATTGGTACTAACATTCTAAACTATGGAGCCAGTTGAGTGAATGTTCATGGATTATGCCGTCTCCAAATTTTTTCCAGGAGTTCTGAGGCCTTATGGATGGAAGCGTTTTTTGTGGAAAACCAATTTGGGAAACGCGTTGCCGGCAAATCTCATTTTTGGCAAGCATGGCGCGTTCCCATGAGAAACGGTCCAAACGGGAAACCATTTCCCGTGGGAGGAAATGAAATGATTTTCCATGCATACGGCCTCTGGACACATGTACATCTAACTATCTGACTGGACAATATCTGAACTATGATAAATGCCGAAACATTTTCATCCAAACTATGTTGAAATAAGGTGATTACAAGTAATTTAAACAAAGTGTTTATAGCCAGCGCCAAGAATATGAATGGAGTGTAAAGAATTCAAAGCTCGTCTTAGCCTCTTTTGCGAGCACAGGCCAGCATCTGGCAGCTTCTCTCCGTCCAATAGTGTACTTTGCAAGTACGCGAGGTGTTAAAACTAAAAAAATACGCAAGTGACACTCCATTATTACTCTCGGCGCTAATTATACCAACGTTAAAACATTTTCGTTTACCTTTAAAGAAGATGTTACCAAGGTGTTCCTTGTAATTCAAGGAACGAATCCACATTCTTGTTTCAAAGTAGATATCTGAAGAGAATGTTTCAACTCTACGAGGGTTTGTGAGTTGGCAAATGAAAATGCCAACGTTTTTGGAAGCAAGCACCTAGCAACCGAAAAAGTAAAGCAATAAATCTAGTTGTGTGGAATATGTTTGTCAGAGTGAATATTGAAAAAAGCATTTTCAGCTATGCCAATGTAAAACATAGAGATCTAGTATGAATACAAATTATAACGCGCAGCCGAACTAGTATCGCCTAGTGAGAGTTGTCGAAAATCGTTACAAGTTCATCCAATTGACTTACAACCAATGAAAAGTATAGTCCGCGGCAAATTCTCAAGTTTTTGGAAACTGTAGACACCCCCCTGTAGACCAAATATATCGCTGAATTGCGTACATTCGAAAAAAATAATAACTTGGACTTTCTTTTAAATTTTTCCAGATTATTTCTAGTAAAATTATAATTTCGATCTTATCTTTCAGCTATTTTGAACAAAGCAATATGATCTTTACTCAAAATACCCATGGATAAATGCGTTTAAAGATATTGCAATACTTTTCGAATTGGAATTGGAGACATTTGGCTCCCAAAAGTTAGCATTAGAGAGCGACTTTACATATTTACCCTTTTTCTGACTTCAAATCCTGAATGCTGCTTATCACTGTGCCGCAAAATTCGTCCGTCTACTATAGAAGAAGGAACAATAGCGTTGAATATAAGAGAGACTGCCAGAATATACGTAACACGTTTTTCACCCAAATTGAAACTTTTCCTTACGATCACAATTACTTTCTACAAAGAAGTTTGGAATATTTATTATGAAAACTAACATTTTTAATTAAAACAAGATTTAGTTTAATAAGATTGACGTTTTAGTAGCTTGAGAATTCGCTTCACAAATTGCCAAATTCTCTTCAATACATTCGATTTCGAGCCAGGTACCATGAATGTTGGCGGTTCTAAACGATGTTAATCAGTTGTTGTGTTGTCCATTTCTTGAATTAATCAATAAAACTTTAATAAGACATATAAGAATGTTTTAAAGTATATTTTAATCTTAGTTTAAAAAACCAGCAAAACATACCAATTTCATCCGTGGTTATATAGCTTGGGCTGGTAGTTAGGTGTTGAAGGTCTATTTTGCTAGGATTGCGATAAATACTTCTGCAAATGTCAGGTTTACTTTGGTGAAAGACTAGTTAATACATATTATTGTTCAAAATTGTCTTTAGTTGGTTACCGCTTGAGGTTTAGTTACTATTAAACTTCTCCCAGCTACTGCCTATATTATGAGCTAGGTTTCCAGTGCAGTTGGATGCAGCGATGGTATATAATAATTTCATTTTACTTTAAAAGTGTTCAATCATTTTACTTAATAACCACCTCTCTTAACGATATGATGGAAAAAATGAACTTGATACATAAATATATGTCCTAGGTTTCATTTATGGAACCCGTGAACGTCATAATTATCTTAATACCCAACTGTAATATAATAAAACATCTAACTACCCAACTTACTTAATAGTAATTGGTTCGAATTCCTTATTTCTCTTCGAAACATCAATTCGATAGAGAATATGTTCCTCAAATTCGATATAGATTCTATTGACAAAGCACACCACCAGATAGTCAGCATTTACCCAATAAAAGTTGTGAACTCGGTATGAGAAATAACCGAGATTAATATCCCATGGATATGATATCTGTAATGAACTGATTAAGTATTAACGAAATAGTAGACGACTAAATAAACAATCAATTAACTTAGGTCAAAAATCATTTCATCACTTACCCATTCGAAGTCGTTAGTTAGTTTTATGTGAAGTTTTTGGCCACTTTTTAAATCGACAAGTATGAATTTACACCAATGGCCTTCCTGAAACATCAGTTTTCAATAAAGAATTTAAATTAATCAATTCATTTCGTAAAATTTCAACGCTGTTGGTTTGATTAAAACGAACTGATACTGGTAAAATCAAATATTTTTACTACAACGGAGAACTACTAACTATAAGTGTAGGGACCGGCGGCCCCGCCCCCTTTCTCGGCGCGCACATCAAAGTTAACTTTGGCACAGCAAAATACCGTAACATGAGAAAAATAGAGCAATTTTGAAATGATCTTAGCTCACGTCTAAGTGATATATTAAAATTCTCTCTGTGACTAGAGAAACAAAGAAATCTACCGCCAATTATAATGTTTGATCTAAATGTTTCCAAAAAAGTCTATTCTATTCCAAAAAATTCCAAAAAAAAAAAAAAAAAACAGTCTATTAAAACCTTTTATTCAATTTTTCGCACTCTTACAAATTATTAATTTGAACTTACATATTCACTTTGTTCATTGGTTCCTTCACAAACCGCAAATCTTCCGGTGGGACTATATACTACAGTTGAACTATTAGTTAGAGATAGCATTTCTAAATTAGGAGGTGAATATCAAACAGTCATAGCAGAGTAAACGGAATATATGATAATGTTTGGAAACAAATATACTTAAAGTAACAGTTCCATAAATTAATGTTGTAAGAGTGTTAAACGATACAATTAAATATATGTTATCAAACTAGATCCCTTTAGTGAAACTTGGTAGGTGCTGCGTTTGGTACACGCATGGCAAATACGCCCAGGTCATGATGACCATTATAATGTAGACACTATTATTATCTTAAACAACTGTAATCTTTGCCCTATATAATAATAGGCAACTTAGTAGTTGAAGTTCAAAAAATCAACCTCTCTGCCTAATGGTACTGTATTGCCGTAGCTCTTAAATAATAAATAATAAATGCATATTTTCTGCTTATGAAGGAGGAATGTGGCCAATTCTGAATTTCTATCCTCCATTTGTACACAAGGAAAATCCTCAGCAAAATGAAAACACAATTTCAGTTTCTCTTGCAATATGTTCAGAATTTGGTAAAGTTTGATTAAGAGTGAATAGATGAACTTGGGGTAGAGAAAATTGTTTATTAATAGGCAAAAAACGTTAATAGTATATAAACATAACATTTTAATATAGTACTATATCTATTTATGACACATTTGGAAAACATCAACAAACATATCGTATATTACTAATGTATAACTATAGTGATTATTATATGCCGACCCAGTGAAATGATAAAAGTACGTTCTGTTGCAGAACGAACTCATGAAGATACCATAGAAGAGAATGATTAGTGTGTGGAACCTGAAATTATATATTTTATATTTAAGAAGAGCATTAGTGAGAATTGGTCTAGTTTACATAGAGTATCTCTATAGACGTTTTCATAAGCGGCAAAAGCCGTTTTGACTTTTATAAGTTAATAGACTGTCATTGGATGAATACTACCATAAAAAAGCTGTCACATTTTTCGGAATTTTGAAACGGAACTACGAAACGGAACGGAATGGAAGATGTTTAGGACCGCTGCTGGAAAGCTTTCCAGTAGGTTAACATTCTACACCCATTCTATTTAGAAACAAATCAACTTAACTTAAAAGATTCAGGTGATCTCCAAACCTTATATCGTATTAGCGTAAACTGCAAATGTTTCAAAACTGAACAAAACAGGTTAGAGACGGTCAGGATAGTTTTTTTCAAAAACAAATAAGGAAACCTTGGTATTACTTAGTATAGTCGACGGATGAATCGTTTGCAGAGGTGTACTGTAGAATTTAGAAGGAGCGCGGAAATCGAAAGAAAATGCACAAGGAACCGATCTATATAATTATAATTGCGCTCGCCTTATAATAAATAGACCTTTAAACTACATGAGATTTGTCCATAGAGTATAGACAACATTCAAAATATACCCTAACAAAACCTACCCTAATCATCGGCCTATTTCTCCTACATGAAAACTTCAAAAGCTAAAGTACCAGATGAGTATAAAAAATGGAGCACCGTTAAGTTCGTTTCAATTTGTGAAAGATATATGGGCGTGAAGACGGTGAAAGCGTCAACAAAGAAAGTGAACTGACGCAAACAAAAAAGCGGTGATCGAGAGACCACCCGGTAGCTAAATGTGTCAACTTAGAGGAAAGATCTATGACAAAGGAAGAAACGAGACATTATCAACCTCTCACCCTTTTTAAATGTTTGTTTTGAATAAAAATGTAAAACACGAGTTTTAGCGCCCCATTATGATAGTTTAACTGAAAGACTCAGAAATTCCGATAAAACGTAATACTTTCCATTTGTAATTTAGGATTTTTTCCGAATTTGTTAAGCTGATCGGGCAGAGAATAAAGTAAAACAGAAGTCAATAAAGAAAGAAAACAATCTTGTTTTCAACAGGAAAACAAAAACGTTTGGTTTTAAGAAGTTTTCTCATTATCGTATAAAATACAGTAATCAATAGAGCGATTGGCAGTTATAAGCACCAGCCGATTGCAGCAAGGTATGAAAAGTCGATCTAATAAAAAACTTTGTTGCTGCAAAATATTCCATAAGACCTTGTAAATGACAAGTATATACATAGATGACAGGATACCGTTAGCTTTATAATAATACCAATTAACGGATAGTCTGTTATCCATAGTATAAGAGTATACGGACTACTCGGTTATTTTCAGAGTGCTTTTTGAAATTATTTGACACGCTTGCTCAAATATTTTACCTACGGACAACCCTTTTTTTCAAAAATGAATAGGTAAACTTACTGTACTCTCAAAAACAAAAGGAGAACCTTAGGAAACTGTTCGGTTGAGATTAGGTGACTAGTGATACTACCTACTTGACTACAATCCCTTAAAATAAGCACCAGCAAAGATTCAAATTGTTTTCCAAATTTTAATTTACAGCAGTTCATTTCTCCATATTAAATAATACAGTCATAGGGAGAGATCAGGTTTATTACAATCTAAGTACTACAACTAAATAACATTATTATTATTATTAAATATAATTAAGGTGATCGCTGTATCGCTTATTATACTGCTGCGGTGGTGCTAATTCCACATTGATTCTCTTGTATTCGGCGATTCTCAGCTGACACTCACGGCATTCACAGACTTCAAAGTTGTTGATGGGATTACGTTGAGCATGCGCTAGCCACGTCTGTAATGAGATTACTAAATACTGTTTTTAAGTATCGGTAAACTTTAGTAGAGTTTATAATTTAACAACAAGAACATCTTCAGTTGGAAGTTTTCTTGAATAAATATTCTTTTTCAGAATATAAGGATTTTCTTTGAACTAACCTTCCATCTAACACTGGGCTCCATATCCTCTGGATTAGGTATCTCTTGAGCTCTTCTTCTTCGCTTCTTCAGTTCTCTTTCAGTCTGAATCCAGTCAACGAGGATGTAGACGCAGACCGGAATGGTCATCAAACAGAGTAGGCAGACCACCAGAAAGAATATCTCCAATGGGGTAAGAACTATCATTTTCTAAAAGTAATCAATAAGTTTAAATATCAAAATGAATAAAGTAAATGTTAAACTATTAAAGAAACCTTGGAGCTGCAAAAGTGTTCGATACTTGAAAGAATAAAAAAATTTTGAAAAGTAATTGATTGTATTGTTTAAAACAAACTATGTTCAGCATTTCTAAGGGACTAACGATAAGTTATATTTAAATTAAGTTAAGTTATTTCTAAAAGAGGATTTAAAAGAAACTGAATATATTACAAAATATAAAACTAAACTAATAAAGTGATTGAAGTTATTTCTTATGTATATTAGGTTACAAGCTAATGCTACAGTAGACGCTTATGGAACCAAACTATGTGTGAACCTATAATATTTGAATTCAAAAGAAGCGTGTGGCTAACCTGTACATAGTTATTGGGTTAACTATTATAAAAGATTCCCATCAGTTTTGAAATGCTATGAATAAGTATCCTAATTAAATAGGTTACAGAAAAGATAAAAATATATATTTTTGTATATTCAGAACAATATTGTGGGGGATGGATGTTCGTGGGAGTCAGTTGGGTTCACCAAATTAATAACGGACTATGTTCTTTCAAAACTTTATAAGGTCTCTCAAATTGTATGTAATCATCTAATAAGGCTCCGGGATATTTCTTGAAATGCATGAAACAGTTGCTGGATCAACGTCTATATCATGTAACCTTCAATCGTATCTTCGGCGTTATAATATCTTCAATCCTGATGAATACGGGTTTTAGTTTTCGAGCCTTTTCCTTGCAAATTGTATTTCCGTGCTGGCTGGGCTACTGAATCACATTAAAGAACAATATATGGTCGATTTGCTACTTAAAGAGTATTAATGATAGTCATGCTGACATTTTGATACTAAAACTGTAATTTTTGCTGTTGAAATAAACTGAAGTTAAGTTACAACATTACTTTTCCCCCTGAATACGACTGTATTTTGAAAATATATATGCAATCGGAGCTTATAACGCTTTAGGTTGCGTCGAAGCAATTGTGAAACATATCCCATTACTACTGAGCCAGTAGTATATAGTTCCGCAACTTGACTATTGATAAATTAACTCGTCAATTCTTCAAATTAAGTGTCAACCTCCTTGAAATAATCAGTCATCTATGTGATAATTGCAACGGTAAATCAAATTCCAGAATGTAGCCAAATGATGGAGAAACCTTTGGAACAGATGTTATTCACATATATAAGAAAGTGTGCTGGTCATACTGATGGGTGATGGATCTTCCAAATTTCGTATCAATGGCATAATACATTCAACGTAATGTAATAAATAATTAGGAAGACCAAATCCATATAGTTGAAACATACATATGTATTGTATATTCTGCATACGACCGCTCACAAACTTCTTGGTGCAACATTTCTTTACTTATAAATAAAAAAACGATTGAAGAAAACTACCGTTTTTAAAACTTGCCTTCTTTCAGCTTAAAACTAAATCTTGGTCAAAACGCCGTGTTGTGATTGGTCCGTTTGGCGCGCGAATTGCATCGTCGGTGAACCTCATATTCGCCGAATTTCAGTAAGTCATAAACTCTCGAGTAAGAATGAAGGTTGTTCGGTTCCTTGCAGTTATTGGTCTAGGTTCGTTTTTTATACTTGTATTCTATTATATTTATTTCATTTCAGCACTCGGTGCTTCCAGTCACGAAGTCATTCGTACCCGTCGATCCACTGAAGACGTCGCAACTGTTGACGACGATTCAACATCCACCACTTCTGATGCCGGTCTGGAAACTACTCTGGAAAGGTCCGAGACGACCACATACAACTGCGATAGGGAAGCCACAACCAGCGCCGAAGAAACCAATGCTGGGTTTAATTCAACTGAGGTAAATTTGTATTTGCTAATGCTGTTTGTGCTAAATTTTATTGTCTTCGGATGTAAAGCGTAAGCTATACACTGCTTATGAAATATACTTTTTAATGGTGTACTGTTGGATTCCGCCCAGAAGCTATCACTGACTGGGTTGATGTGTACTGTTTGTGGATTTACTTTCGATATTTTGTACATCACGAACAGTTTTGCCGTGCGTTTGGACACCTGTAATTCGCTCGTTGCTCTTATGGAGCAACTACGATATCTTGACTATTTATTCGTTTGTACCTCTTTTAAGTGTTTATTATTTACATGAAGAGCTGAGCTGACGAAATCAAACACGAAAAGTTTGTGGGCCTATGGTTTTTCATATCGCTCTGTTTTACTTGTTGTGGCTTGAGTTCTCTAATGGTTAACTGTTACAAGTGCTTGGAAATAAAAGTGATACCATTTTTTTACCTACGGCAACAGTGTCTAATGTATAATTTTAAGGCCGGTGACACTTGCGAAACCATTACTGTGTGTCACGACAACGACGACTGCAATGGAGGATACTGCTTTGGAGTCTTAATAGGCACCTGCAACTGCAACAACTGCTTGAGTTTCTCGAGGTAACTATTTTAAACGTTCAACTGCTAAATTGTATTGTTTAGATGCAGCTCTGACGATGACTGTGGTGGATTCCACCACGCCTGTAACACAACCACTGAATTGTGCGAGTGCTTTGAGGTATTGTTTTTTTTTCTTAGGAAGAGATGGGAGCAGTCTATCTGCACGCATTCTATGCCTCGTATGAGAAAAAGGTGTTACATATGTAGCATTTAGCTCCTGCATTGAAAATATTGATGAGTTGATTTTTCAGGCTTTCGTTCTCAACGGATTTGAAGACCCCTCTGATGGATTGTCGAAGACTTGCAACATCAAGACATGCAGCAAGGCCACTGCAAGAGATGACTGCTATGGAATGTCATGCCACACTGGACAATGCCTCTGCTAGGATTCTACTTAACTATTTGCTCACATTGTATCATGCTGTAAATATGCTGAATAAAGTTTTACCCATTTATGTTTCTTATTTAATTTTGGCTTTTTGTAGTGTTTGTCGGACAATTTTCTTATAGATATACATAGATGGGAAATATTAACCATGGTGGGGGACAAGGAGGTGTTAAGAAGATATGGGTTGGCTGCCTGCAGGGGAATCACAGAGTTGATAGTCGTTGGAAATCAGGTTTTCTTTACGTTTCGGTCAGTTAGGTTGGCATTCCATATATTGTGTATGTGTGAGGTTCACACTCTTGCACACGCTTCACAGCGAGTATAAACAGTCATTCTCGCCCAGCCCCAATTTTGGCTGAACAGTGGACAGAGATTCTGCTGTGGTGGTGCTAATTCCACAGTGATTCTCTTGTATTCGGCGATTCTGAGCTGACACTCACGGCATTCACAGGCTTCAAAGTTGTTGATGGGATTACGCTGAGCATGCGCTAGCCAGGTCTGTAATGAGATAGTAATAAAGTTTAAGTTTAAGTGTGTTCTACAAATATTTTCAAAACTTGCTACTAACTTTTTTTGGGACGCTATATTAAAATAGCTAAAAAATAAAATAAATGTAAAACAGATTTGAGAATACCACTCAATAATGTTGTACCACCTCAGTTTGTCATACGACTACGTTTTTGGAATGTTTTGATTAACGTTCATAAATTATTGCTTACACTTTCAACAAGATAGCAGACGTGGCTTATTTATTTCGAGAAATAAACCCCCAAAAAACTCCTACGTGAGGCAAAATGTTACTAAATACTGTTTTATAGTATAGTTAAACTTATTGTTAGTAAGATTTGTTTTCCCTGTTTATAATTTAATAACAAAAACCTCTTCATTTCTGTGCTGGCTGGGCTACTGAATGACATCGAAACTTTTAAAACTTGCCATCTTTCAGACGCATCTTGTGACTGATAGGTCAATAGATGCTTTGAAATAAGACTGTACCAACTTTACAACCAGCTATCATGAAAACGTAGAGAACAAGAACAATATGGGTCGATTTGCTACTTATAGAGTATTCATGATAGTCGTGCTGACCTTTTAATACTAAAATTGGGTTCCTTACTGTCGAAATAAACTGAATTAAGTTACAACATTACTTTTCCCCCTGAATACGACTGTATTTTGAAAATATATATGCAATCGGAGCTTATAACGCTTTGGGTTGCGTCGAAGCAATTGTGAAACATATCCCATTACTACTGAGCCAGTAGTATATAGTTCAGCAACTTGACTATTTCGTTCACTCGTCAATGCTTCAAATTAACTGTCAACTCCATGAAATATTCAGTTATCTATGTGATAATTGCAACGGTAAATCAAATTCAAGAATGTAGCCAAATGATGGAGAAACGTTTAGAACAGATATTATTCACATATGAAAATGTGCTGATAATACTGATGGGCGATGGATCTTCCAAATTTCGTTTCAATGGCATAATACATTCAACGTAATGTAATAAATAATTAGGAAGACCAAATCCATATAGTTGAAACATTCATCTGTATTGGATATTCTGCATATGACCAGTCACAAACTTCTTGGTGCAACATTTCTTTACTTATAAATAAAAAAACGATTGAAGAAACATATAGTTTATATATAAATGAGCCATCTTTCAGACGAAAAATTAAATTCTACCGTTTGAATTGGAATTCAAATCGCACTGCTGTGATTGGTCCATTCGAATCCGTTCTTCGCGCGCGATTCTCACAGACGTCGGGGACTTCAAATACCATTTTCAGTCAGTCATCAACTCTCGAGTAAGAATGAAGGTTGTTCTGTTCCTTGCAGTTATTGGTCTAGGTTCGTTTTTTATACTTCTATTATGTTACATTTATTTTATTTCAGCACTCGGTGCTTCCACCCACGAAGTCATTCGTGCCCGGCGATCCACTGAAGACGCCGCAACTGTTGACGACGATTCAACATCCACCACTTCTGATGCCGATCTGGAAACTACTCTGGAAACGACCGAGACGACCCCATGCAACTGCGATAAGGAGGCCACAACCAGCACCGAAGAAACCAATGCTGGGTCTAATTCAACTGAGGTAAATTTGTTTTTGCTAATGCTGTTTGTGCTGTGTCAGCAGCATTGGTGTTGGGCTAAATTTTATTGTCTTCGGATGTAAGGTGTAAGCTATATACTGCTTATGGAATGGACCTTTTTTGATGATGTCATGCTGGATTCCGTCCAGATGCTATCACTGACCCAGATGCTATCACTGACCGTTTTGATGTGTACTGTTTGTGGATGTACTTGCGATATTTTCTACATCACCAACAGTTTTGCCGTGCGGTTGGAAACCTGTAATTCGCTTTTTGCTCTAATGGAGCAACTACGATATCTTGACTATTTATTCCTTTGCACCTGTTTTAAATGTTTATTATTTGCACGAAGAGCTGGGCTGACGAAATCAAACACGAAAAGTTTGTGGGCCTATGGTTTTTCATATCGCTCTGTTTTACTTGTTGTGGCTTGAGTTCTCTAATGGTTAACTGTTACAAGTGCTTGGAAATAAAAGTGATACCATTTTTTTTACCTACGGCAACAATGACTAATATATAATTTTAAGGCCGGTAACACTTGCGAAACCATGGCTGTGTGTCATGACAACGACGACTGCAATGGAGGAACCTGCTTTGGAGTCTTCTTAGGAACTTGCAACTGCAACACCTGCATGAATTTCTGGAGGTAAATATTTTAAACGTCCAACTGCTAAATTGTATTGTTTAGATGCAGCTCTGACGATGACTGTGGTGGATTCAAGCACGCCTGTAACACAACCACTGGATTGTGCGACTGCTTTGAGGTATTGTTTTTTTTTTCTTAGTAAGAAATGGGATTCTTTCAACTTTCGCAGTCAATCTGCACGCATTTCTATGCCTCGTTGGAATAACAGTGTAGCATTTAGCTGGTGCATTGAAAATATTGATGAAATGATTTTTCAGGCTTTCGTTCTCAATGGATTTGAAAACTCATATGATGGATTCTCGAAGACTTGCAACGTCAAGACATGCAGCAAGGCCACTGCAAGAGATGACTGCTATGGAATGCCATGCCAGACTGGACGATGCATCTGCTAGGATTCTACTTAACTATTTGTTCACATTGTATCATGTTGTAAATATGCTGAATAAAGTTTTACCTATTTGTGTTTCTTATTTAATTGTGGCTTATGGTTTTTTATTTGTTGAACAATCATTACAATTTTCTTATAGATACACCTAACATAGATTGGAAAATTTTCACAATAGCGGGGGCACTGATATGGCTAGGGAGGTGGTATAGGTTAGGCTGCCTGCAGAGAAACCAGTGAGTTGTCAGTCGGTATTTCTGCTTTACAGAGTATATAAACACTGGCCGGCCATCCGCCAGCCTGGTGGGCCCCTGCCGGTTTCTATTTTCGTATACTGGTTCGTTTTGGCTTTAGGTTTTCAGCAATTGGTAGGGCTTTTTTCACATCAGGGCAATATTTTACAGTTGTTGGGATATGCGGAACATATATAACATAGTTTTTCCTTTTATCTCCGTCCGAAATCAGGTTTTCTCTATATTTCGGTCTGTTAGGTTAGCATTCCATATATTGTGTCTATGTGAGGTTCACACTGTTGCACCACACGTTTTTGCTATTTACGTTACATATATTTTGGTTGCTCTATTAATTAGATTATTGATTTGCAAAAGACTGAATTGTACTCAAATCGACTAGTATTCTAGCAAGAAAGTGGATATTGATACGAACTTCTCGTCACACATCGCTACGATAACCCTTCTGGTTTTAGGAGACGAAGGGTTATTTTATTGTCATTCAAGGGGATTCTCTAAAACCATTGGAAATATCTCACTTAAGCTGAGTTAACGATACTATCTTGGAGAAGACTAGTCGAACCGGGGCTGTTCCAGTTTTATATATATTCCGAATTTATTTTTCTCCAACTAGTTACCTTCTCGAATAATACTTATCTACTTACTCTCTACCTTTCATTTATATTCTTTATTCACTTACTATAACTGGTTTCCTCCAAATGCTAATTATATTCCTCTCTCTCCTTTTACTTTTTATAGACATTTTCGGTCAGTAATTTGTATGTCAATCGAAAGTCAGTCTACACATCCGAGTTTAGGACCAAATTGAGAGATCTCAATGTCTATTAGGAAACAGAGGCGGCTTTTAAGGAACATTATTCTTACTAAATTGAAACTTTCACCTATTAATTTTACATTTGTTATGTTTCATAGGTAATTAATAATGACTGAATATAACTTCTACAATATTCTTACCGCTTATATCCGTTACCATAATTTGATTATTTTAATCTTTTACTTATTACGAGAAAAAGCAATATAATCGTAACAAGTTCAATTATCAGACGATCGGACCGATGTCGTGATACCTCAACGGTAAACTGCTATCCAATCTCTTTACCTTTGAAGCGTTTTGTTTTTGTTATTGAAAAAGTTGAAGAGTAACAGCTATATATATATTGCAAATCATGCAAATTACATTTTATTTAACATTATAACTGCTATGTAAACAAAATTACCATCAATGAAGAACTCAAGCAATGAACAACTTCAGTCCACAACATTGTTTTAAGGATTATAAATTCTCCACTCCAAATCTCACGAGGCTAATCCTAGCCGGGCATTACTTTTTCGATCACTTTGTCAGATACCATCTATATCTATCTATATATCTAGATTGGATTAATCTAATTCGAATTGCTTCCACCGTCCGTTCGCTGCAGCGCATTTTCAGTTTTCTTCTTCTGTAGTCGTCGTTTTCACTGCTATTATTTTCCTGGGATTCTCTCTAGCAATCTCGACTGACCGCGGAGTGGTAGCGGTAGCGGTGTGGAGTGGAAGCCTAAGCGAGAGACAAACTCGTCCTATTGTCATTTATTTGCCCCATTCTCCTTCATTCATTCATTAGTCGAGACAGTTCTTGTTTAGGAGCGACTTGACCCCGCAGCTAGCTTTCGTTAGATTAGCACCCAGATTGTCTATCTTAAACATGTTTGTGGAAAAGAAGGCAACTGTTTTAGTTTGTTGTTGTTTCACAGTATTTTTGGTTAGCTTGCACACTTTTGGGGTATTTCGGTTACATATAGACACAACACATTGGAAGAGTAATTTTCTGTCCGTTAAGAAAAGGCCCACGGGTCTCGCAACGAAAGCTCAATCCTTTAATATTTAATGCATTTTCTTAGAATTTCTGCATGCTTACTGTATCTTTTGGCACAGTTTCGAAACAATAGAACACACTCGCAGGTTTTGGCACTTCGCCTCACCGATGAGTTCAACATGTTGTGTATAGTGTTGTTCAAGAGTGAAGAGGCCGTGTCTTCAGGGTATTTTTATAAGAATTATTTTATTGGCATAGTTCTTTTCGACGCCTAACCAATTATTTCACTTGCCAAAGATGATTTATATAAACAGTAAGCAATCTAAAAACTCAAATTTGAATTGCCTGGTTATCCAAAAACGTTTTGGTTACCTCAACCTTTTAACAACATACTTGTTGAGGGTTCTGCACAGATAAGCTTTCTATTTTTTGCTAGCAAATCCAAATGATATGGTCACTAACACTGGCTGTCCGGGTTGCAACCCCTATGTGAGAGACAAGACCGCCATATGGATAAGTGATATATCCAACAGAACACGGAACAGTCGTTAATCATTTATCAATGTTCTCATCCGCGATATCATTAGCAGTAAGCTCAGAGAATGAGAATTGAAAGATTAGCTTGAGAATGCAGCAGTTTTCGGTTTTCGTAAATCAGTCTGACTTGTAATTAAAGCAAGGAACAGGCATGCCAGGCCCTATGTCAATAGGTTTTGGACCTCATGCACAATTTGCATAGTCGAGCCTGATCGACCCATCAAATTCAAATTACTATCTTACGGTTCCGATTTGCTCTGCCAATCAGGATGCTGATGAACAAATATACTATGGGGAAATTCCACTTTCGTACTAATTATCCTGCCCCATCATGTATGATTTGTGGGAGCTACGAATTTCCCCAACAGTAACGCCCGTCCCTTATTGTCGGAGGGCCCCCAGGGGCCGACGACGAACATCAGAGAGCTACCCGTTAGTCTCGTAATTTCCTCGTTTGTTTGTTTTTGTTTTATTTTTTTAGCTTCATTAATCTGGATTGTTTCAAACCTTCAAGAATGACTCAAACTTTCAAAATCAGCTTAAAAGTTCAAAATATGGTTAAACTTTCAAAATGTGGATCATCGTTACAAGTGCGCTCCTTTTTCATTATCCGAACGCTTTAATTTCCTTCAATTCCCTCCATATCTACCTTGTAAATCTTCGTTATTGTTCATAAACGCATCCTGTTTTACGACTTTCCCGATTTTACGATACTTGAACCCCAATTCACACCTATTATAGCCTAATGGACTACGATTTCTTAGTAGATTGCGATATTATGAATTATCTAAACGGTTTACTTGAAAACAACTAAAAGTTTGGTTTTTGCGAATGTAATATACTGATTCTGAAGTAACAGCTTTTTAAGAAAGTTATAGTCAGCGCCGAGAGCAATAGTGGAGTGTCACTTGCGTATTTATTTTATTTTTAACACCGCACCTGCTCGCAAAAGGGGTTCAGTGTTGAATTCTTTACACTCCATCAATACTCTTGGCGCTGACTATACAATGTGACTAGGAATCTTGAAATAGCTCAATTTGTGAACTTTCGTGTACTGTTACGACAGTTAACTGTTTCAATACGAGCCCAAACGATCGATTCAAAAAGCAATAGTAGAATATTTGAAAATTTCCCTGGGTATGGATCACTAACCTTATAACAAGGGATAAGTCTGGATTCCGGGAGCTAAATTTGTTTTTCGAAGTTAGATCCGGGAGAGAGGCGCTATTATATGAAAATGAATGGAAAATCGGTTGATTGTGAGCCTTCTCTTCAAAAGCACATTCATTTAACTCTAACACCACCACTCTCCAATATATAGTCAACGGACTAATTGCTTGCAGGTAAAGGACTGTGAATGTTGCGCTGGAGCGCAGATCATTTTGGGTTTCAGTCTATTACCCCTTGGTATCCGCGCTCCTTTGCAAAACTGACCGTATACCCTTGCAAGCAATACATCCGTCGACTATACTGCGCTGTAGACCTAGCTCTTAATATGGAGTATGCATAGCCGAACAAAGATTTAATTCACACGAATGTTTCTTCTTCTTCTGAATATTATTATTTGAACCATTCCTAGCCTTATTGCCACCCGCCTTTTCCTATTCTAATAATGCAACACTCATGTGGCTAATAGCGCCGTACAGGCAATAAGCTTCTTTACTCCAACTAATCTTAGTCCGCGTAGTTAGAGAAACCGTTTCCAATTAGGATTCTGGTTTTCTAAGCATACAGATTAAGAAAATGGTCGTTTCAGAAGTGTGCTTCATTCTTAGAACGAGAAGTTTCAAGCTTATCGTTTCGCGATCGAAGCTATCTCGAAGCTTCTGTGAGTTAAATAATTCTTAAACTTATTTAACACGCCGCTTACTGTCGGCTCCATTCTAAGTTTTGAATAATAATTAAGAGTTACTTGCGTATATTTTGTACTTGTATATTGCTTACTTGTATACGTAAGTACTTGCGTATATGTTGGCTTTTCGCAACCTTCTGAGCCATTTTTAGCGAGATTCTTTTCTAACACTCCAATGTTACTCTTGAATAGGACTATACTTTGAATTATTTGTTTAAATGATATATTAAAAACAGAGATGCATCCCATATCCATACAGAAACATGCCTCTTCTCTTGAAACGTGATCTTTTTTCTTGTGGGCGCTAAATAGCTGAATTGGGTCAGCCTTTATCGCCCCGTTGTCTTTTGTTTCACTATTTTATGAACTGCTACCCCCCACCAAGAAAACAAATGTTAAACTAGACAAGCTGACATTTTTGGACTTTTCACTTGAAAAATAACTTTTGGTTTTTGACAAGTTCTAAATTTTTCAATCCCTTGGTTTAGTGAAATATAGTCTACGGACAAATCTCATGTAGTTTAAAGGTCTATTTATTATAAGGCGAGCGCACAATTATATCGGATACTTGTACATTTTCTTTCGATTTCCGCGCTCCTTCTAAATTATACAGTAATTTAAACGCTCCTTCCTCTGCAAACGATTTATACGTCGACTATACATCTTACCTTTCTTATCTTAGAAGTAAGACCGGTAAGACGGTCAGGAATAGACTAGTTCAACCTTAACATAAAGTCAGCGCCAAGAGTAATGTGTCACTTGCGCATTTATAGGATTTTTAACATCGCACCTGCAGGCAAGTTGCACGCGCGTACTTGCAAAGTACAATATTGAACGGAGACTAGCCGCCAGATGCTCGCGCGGTGCTCGCAAAAGGGGTGAAGGCGAGCTTTGAATTATTTACACTACATTATTACTCTTGGCGTTGACTATACATCTATCTAGAATTTTGAATGAAATATACGTTCAAGACTGAAAAATCCTCCGCTCGCTAAAGTTTTAATTGTTTCGAGTAGTAAAAAGTCGTAAAGTTGAAATAGCCAGTCATGAAACTGCTAAAGCTGCCCGGATTGAATTTAGCCCACCCAAGGCCCAACTTTTGATTAGACTTACCATTCTTTGATTTTGTATGCTACTTATTATATGTTATTATATGCAGACCATCCAGCGGGCCGGGCAGGGTCGGCCCGGGCGG
>JAQGAV010001835.1:0-18492 GCA_034691345.1 Phasmarhabditis papillosa
AAATTAGATATAAAAATGTAGACCCGGGTCCCTTTGTTATTACTTTTTACACATAAATTGTACAAATTGTTCTGAGTTTCTCAATCTTAATATATATCATTTCCCATTAGGCCTGGTATCTTAATGTAACTAACAATATGAGAATATATTCTTAAAGAATATTCATTTATTATTTTATTCTTCTATTTTTTTGTTTAAAATGCGGTTGAATGAGCTAAATTCTGCTAAAGCAGACTCCATTATTGCCAAATTTAAGGAATTTATAAACAAAAATAAAGGTTAGTGATCGATTTGAAGTTTTTGTCATAGTAAATGGTCATGATTCTAATTAAATGAAATCTCGTAGTTTATTGCAATATAGTAGTTAAAAGATAGTGTCAGTACCAGAATAATAAGAATAATATACATATTTATTATTGCTCACTTTTATTTATTCACTTTTGTTTGGTTGTGCCCTTTCATAGGTTTAACTAACAAGAGAATGGTCTTAACTTAAGATGGCTTTTCCAAAATAGGTCGACGTACGACGATGGAGAATGGGAAAAGAAATGTTTTGCAATTTTTTCCAGCTGCGGCAGAGGTCCCATTTTCCAGAAAACCGGGCCCGGATTTTAACTAGTTCTATGTGTACAGTTGTTTTGCACAACGAAACTTGTCGTTGTGGTAGATTCGTAAGAGTCTCCGTTAATAAGCTAGAGGTCACGGGTTCGGATCCCTTTGCGTGCAATATTTTTTGTTTTGGAAAGGCCACCTTAAGTTATGATCATTCCATTGTATGATTAATAGTAATTAAGTGTTTAAACTAGTATTTAAATTAATTATGAAAATATATATACTTCTTTTGGACATCCAGTTTTATCGATTTATCGTCATCTCGAATATAATATGTGAATAAACATTAAATAAATATTCTTGTATTTCAGATATTCCACGTGAAAATCCGCCAACTCTGCCAAAAGATGAACTGCCTGAGAGATTCTCGCAGGAAAAGGTAGGTGAAGGGACCTTTTGTAATTAAATAAATTAGTATTATAAATTAGTTACTATCTAACAAAGTAGTAATGCAGGACAGTTCTTACTTCCTATATATTGATTATTTCATTTTCATTTAAAACAAAATGATTTCACAGGGAAAATTAAGAATTCTAAAATATTCTGAATCTTTTATCTCATAACGCTGTCCACTATTGATATAGTAAAGGGACAGATCTCTTGCAAGAGTATAAGGTTGGACTACAAGGATTAGAGCATAGTTTTTGCAAAGGAGCGCCGATGTAGACGTAAAATAAACCCAAAAACTACATGATAGTCGCTTTAGAAATACATTCGCAGTCCTTTAATTGCTAGCAAATGGTTCGTCGACTAAAGATAAATATAAGTAGAAATAAGGGTTGCTATAAATATTATGCTAAATCTACCATAAATATATTTAATAATGAAACTTTTTCTATTTTTCTTTTAGATTTCAAAAATGCCCGATATTGCACAGCCGATGCCTTTCTCAATTGATATTCTATTCTTTGGAAAATAAAAAAGAAAGAAATAAAAATATAAATGTTATTTATAAATTTAATTAGTAAATAAACATATTTGTAAAGTAATTCTTATTTGTTTTATTTCTTTCTATCTTTAATTAAAGTCTTTTATGTATTTATATTATTATTATTGAATAGTTTTTCATTAATGGATTCTAAGAAAATGTCTTCATGTATAAAGTTGTCTCCAACCTAGCTGGCTTTGTAATACCACAGTCTAGTCAACAGTGGTCCACATGGGAACTTTCCTGTTTTCTTAAGGTTTCGTGAAAAATAAATATAAATTTAATGTATTAACTTAAATAATAAATAATAATATTATTGTGTTTTGTTGTTAAACTAAAGAATCTTGTTATTAATAACGATCTCTATATATGTACTGAATGTTAGAAAGGAGCTGCTCAGAAGATTACGGAATGAATGGCTGAACCCCTGCGCCGAAGAAATCTACTATTATTGTTTTACGAGTGATATAAGAAACTAAATTACTTTAAATAGTTTAATACCATGTATTGTTTTCATTTTATTTAATAACAGATAAATTACTTTTTGTTTAGTTTCTACGAACTATATATGCTTTTCTTAGTCTTCGGTTAATTCAGATGCTTGTTAACCTTGCCCAGATTGTAATTGTATTCGTTCACGTCCTAGTCTCTGATATTTTCGGCCCAGCACAGACCGATTTGCGAAAACTAAGCCCGTTACCAGGGGCAGAAATGAAAAAAATGCTATTGCAAGGAAATTATGGGCATTTAACAAACAATTTTACTTCCTGTATCACATTAATAGATTTCTTCGGCTCAGGGCTTCGGCCATTTATTCCAGAATCTTCTGAGCAGAGACGGCTCCTTTCTAACATTCAGTCTTCGGGTGCACGAAATATGAGATAAATAGGCTGCTGGTTTCCCAAGCCTTCTGCAGCTACGGGGAGTCGAACCCACAGCCTCAGATCCTCACGGATTAAGATACCGCCGCTCTAACCACTAGGCTAAAGCACCCGCAAATGGGTAATCTAGCTGTAAAATGCGAAAAGTTAGTGTTATAAGTACTATTCTAACATTTCTAACATTCATTCCAGTTTAAAGATAACACTTATGAAAAACATTATTGTTGCGAAATTTTCCAATTTCATAGTATCCGGGCGGGTCCGCCCGACTTCCTCCCCTGGTAAGTCCATATCAGCAAATAAACAACTATTTGATTTCTTATCAGTTGTCATTACACTTGTTTCTTAGCCATATCATGGACACTATATTATTTTACGCTATCGTCAATTCCTTTTTATACTAAATAGTTTCAGATTTACAATGTCCGAACCACCTAAAAAAACGTTGATATCCCTACCGCCTGAAATTCTACTCATGATTTTTAAAAAATTGGGCAAAAGAGACTTGAGAAGATGCCGCGACGTGAACCTTCAGTTCACTGGTATTATTGAAAGGAGTGGCCTGCTAAGAGACGACAAAAGTGGGATTGAGCTAAGGTAATTTGTTTTAAAAACAGTTACATTACAGTTTATTTTAGGATTGCTACGAGCACATTCAATTATGGTACTATGATTGGAAGTGTTAGTATTGATGTTATTCTAGATGAAACAAAAGAAACATATACTAACTATGCAGAACTATTGGAGAGACTACCACGTTTATTAGAAGACGTAAATGCAACATTATTTCTTACGATTCTTATTATATAAATATATGAATTTAGATTACTGGTTTACAAAAGCTAAGTCTATCATATATAGAAGTTAGCGATAAGTTACTGGACATACTCATGGACACGGACTTTGTGAGGTAAAACATTTGGTTTATTTTTATAAATAGATGGTTTATTCATATTTTACGAAACACGGGATCACAGATATTTGGAGGCTGAAGTGAGAAGAAGGACCATAGGGAGGCAGGACTCCATTGCACATCACCCGGGGAGCGGAGGCGGCGGATCAGAAATTTGCAAGAATTCTTTTTTCGAGGCGGATTCGAGCCGTTGACCTCGAGATTATGAGGCAAAGCTTCTATCCACTGGGCCAATCCGCCCCAAATACTATCCGTATTAAATACTTTTTATGTTTATTATGATTTATTCGATCTGAATATTTAGTCGAATACGTGAGCTGGAGATTATTGATTGTTCGTTTACCCCAAATATCAACACGAAATGGTTTGAATATCTAGAACAGATGAAGTTGGACAGTTTTTTTACTTCTCTTTCTAAACCAAAGCACTATACACCTATTCCAAAAACGGTTAGTTAAACATTATTTTTATTCATAAGGCGTAACATTCGACACAAGAGTATGCATGGAAATTTGCGATTTTTTTTTGTCTTTAATAAATGCGACCTCAGAACAGAGTAATCTGTTCTTGGTTAAATAACTTGCTCAAACTGAGTATAGTCTATTACAAACAAAAGGCCTCAGAGCGCAGTAGTTTTTTGGACATGATACAAATATAACTAGTACAGTAATATTTTTCTGACAACAAACAAAAAAGTGCGCATCAAACCATATAATGGAAGTTTAATTTTGCCACAGAACGAGCCGTTTTTGAAATCTTTTTTGTTAGGGTCTTGCCTTTTACATTTTCTAGTTATCAATTAAATTGAAGTTATTAATAAAATCCTTATTAACAATTGCAAGTACTCGTAGTCCTAATTGGATATTACTATTACTACAATGAATACTTTTAGATTTTGAAGATAGTAAAATACTCTTTTACTTATTTAACAACTATTTCTAACAATGGTTTTGATCTATCTTGGCTGAATGATAATGCTATGATTGAATGGCTAAGCCCGGAGAAGGACCTTGATATTGGAATGTGCCAGACAGGAATGACATTGGATTATTTAGCTACTCTCTTTTACAGTGTTAGTTTTTATACAGTCCGTTTAATAAGATATTTTATTATTAATAAAACTAACAACAATTATATCACATTTAGGACATGAAGCCTTGTCCAAACAAAAGCCTGAGCTTTGGAATTCTTACAGACATTACTCCGTGGCGTATGCAGTATCTAAATGATCACCTGATTACTTTAACAGAATATAGTAGAACTGATCAGTTAGTAAAATACAGTGTAAGTATACCAAAAAGCCTGAGGAGGTTATCACGACGGTCCCGCATGGGTTTCAAATTTCAGGCCGGGCCGGTAACCAGCTCTGGAAAAAACTACACTATATGTACTATAGTTGGGTGTTTGGGCCCGTTCCAATCAAGCCCGGACTCTCGGGCTTTGGACACTAAGGCTTTTTACTACAGACAAGATTTTATAGTGTTTCTAAACTCCTTTCTTCTGTTTTACATCCCAACAAAACATTGGTTAATGTATGTTTCGCAAAAAATATATATATATAATAATAGTATTTCTAGAACAATTCAATCTTAAACCTTTTCTAAACACTGTGTTTTAGTTAACGAATACAACTGGAGGTCCAAAAATCCAAAAATTTTACTGTTTTATCGGGTATCAAGCCGAATGATGAGGGACTTGAAAGGACTGTGCTACTTAGAATACGCGATCACTATATAATGGTTTATACAATTCTCTATTATTAATTATATTAACTATGCATAAATTGTTTTTGTAACATTCGGTTTGAAATACTTGATAAAGGAAATCTTATCTATAGAATATAAAGCTTGAAAAATATAAAAAGTACTCGTTTTCGATATTCAAACAGATTCGAATAATCAGAAAAGAAGATTCAAACTTCTAGATTTCTCGTTCCAACCAGAGCTGTTTAAGGCCCGGGCCGGCCCTTTCTTAAATTTTCGGCCCCGGCCCGCCCGTGAAATTCCCAGCCCTGATTATTCTTATACAGATATAGATGTCGATAGAAGACCCGCTTAGGTTCTCAACAATTATTGGCTTAGCTTTTTCTTTTAATGAATATCCCAAATACAAAACAACACATTATGTATACAATATGCATTGATTATGAACTTGCGGAGAGCGGTATAAGTGATTGTTCCGGCTGGCGCGGCCGCAATTGCATTAAATTCAGCGGTGGCACCGGCGGCGTCGGCAGGGGCCGGTCAAAACTGAACAACCAGTTTCTCTTCTTTAGAAGCTCCAGCAGTACGGCTTATCTCCATTGCAGCTGAGGCTCCAGGTTGCGACGAATCCAAATACCGGCTTCACGATTTGACCTGGAAAAATAAGTGTTTAAGATATTTGATTATGTGAATCTGCGCTAGATCAGGTTGCTAATACAGCTCCAGCCTTATTGCTTCACAGTTCCCGAAATAAGTTCACGAAGAAGTGGGGATATATGATTACAAAAGTTAATAAGGCCCTGATGAGCACATTACAACATGTTGAAACAGTCATTTTCTGTCGGTTAAGAAAATTAGCAACAACCCGCACATCTAATCACTTTTGTACTTTTTTTGCATGAAAATGAGTCATTACTGTAGCTTTTGGCACAGTTTCGGCAACATAAAGCACACTCGCTGGTTTTGGCACTTCGCCTAACCGATGAGTTCAACATGTTATGCCGATAAATGCCGGCAGAAGTCAGTACATTTCTAATACTTAAGTAAAGGTCCTGCAAGACAGTAAACGGAGATACAAACTACTGTAAGGAAGCTGTCTCATCACATGATTATTATAAAGTAGATGGCTGGTAACAACGGTCGGTAAAAAAGAATCAACTCCGTTCTGTGATGCTGGGTGGTAAATACGGCTGTCACAGAGTATCCTCTTAAGCAGATCATAAATTTATCTCTGATTCTATTCTGACAGAGAATCTAACGGTACATACTGCTGAGTACAGTCAACAGCCAAATTTTCTTTCTAACATTCCTTATATGCGAGCTTCTCGGTTGCGGAATTGGCTAACTGGTGGGTTGAAGCTCCACTGGCGCGGCAGGAACGGTACATGCAGGAATTCTGATGGACGACTGAAGATAGATGGTGAGTTAAAATTCTCAAGTTTTTCCAACGTTCATCCTGTTAGGATCGGCAGCAAAAGAGGTTCATATTTTTTCTTCGGAAATCATTCGAATCAAATGAGCTTATAACCTCCAGAGCTTTCTTTTATACAGCTAAGCCTTACAGAAAACGGATTTATTTCGACTAGAACTGAATCCTGTTGAGAAGTGAGCCTTCGTAAGAATTTGGGATGTAACCCCTCGTTCGTTGGAAACTTTCATGTGAACCTATTTCCGTGGGTTCAAAGCTATTTGCATATCTTAACTGTTTCAATTCCCCAATACGAAGACGTTGACAGCGTTCCACATTGTTTGCACAAAAGCGTTTTCATCTCATTTCACTATAATAAGTTTAAAAAAGATTTATTATCTATATTTTGCTGACTTGGTTAGCCATTATCCTATTAACCTTATTCACGAAACTCCTCGATCAACAATGATTTCAAATTTATAATTGTGTTGTGTGGCACTTCATATAATCAAAGTTCATTCTTAGTTTAAACAAACAAAACATAACAAATGTAGTTATCATTTCTCATGTTCTCATGCTACTTATCCCATTATATCGATCTTTTCCGCGTCCTTGCAAGTAAACAACAATAAGAGTATATATTAGATTCAGTATGCGCCACGAGAGATTAAAAATCAAAACCGTGATATATAGGTGTACATGAACCCAAAGTGCACTCTCATGCGTAACAAAATATCTACAAAACTGTTTTACGATGGCTGAATACAAATCTCAAGCACTTAAACGAAAATGCAAGGTGTTTTTGACGAAATTCAAATTTCAGATAGAGTAAATATATGAGTTTTCAACCAGCAGTGCGTGGGAATCTCCATGTAAGGTTTCCAAACTCTTCCACTTTGCAGCAGTTCTATATGTACATTTGTTTAAATGAAACGCAGCCTTGATCAAGATGATTGCCAGCTGAAAAATGAATTGCATTTGCACCCTCTTAACCACTGTAGAGATTAATTGTCTTCCATGTTTTAAACACTTTTTAACCACTCACTGAAAACAAATATTTTTTACTTAACACTTCTTATACAAATCAAACGCATATCTCATTTACACCATGCATAATCATACAATTACTGTTTTTTATTATTATAAATTGCTATTGGCCCTAGAGCGAATAAAAGTGCCAGCCGCGAGGCGTACGCAACGCGGTCGGTGTTGGTTAAATAGAAAGGAGCGGGTGACTCTCTATCGAGATCTATAGACCCTACGGATCTAAAATTATCTTGAAACACGAAATGACTGAAGCAGAGAAGAAAAGTTTCTTTCAGCATACACGTAAGTTATTATATAGTTCAGGTTCAAGTGGAGTTTCAGTAATAATTGATATGCATTTCTAGCCCTTTGCTGATTTTGTCGGCTATAGATATCTCTAGATGTAAATGATATGTAATGCATGTATATGAGCAGTGATTAATCTACTGTTAATTCTCACCTTATCTTTCTCTTGTTTTAGTACTATTTTTGACGTATTTTACTGAAGATATCTTTAGGAATTCATGTTTTTCTAGTCGTGAAGCGTTTCTCACGTACTCACTCTTCAGATTTTAGAAGTTCCTTGCAAATTTCATAAATAACTATTCTCTTACCATAACTGTTATCAAATGATAATCGTCCATGCTAATTATAACCCTAATTTTTTTAATTAATTTAACGAGTAGTCTACTTCCGTCTGCAAACATTCCATTAAACGTCTCTAGCACTTGGTATATGCCGTTCGTAATTAAGAGTTCGTTAGCTAACTATATAGGATATCCATACACTAAACAATTTTATTTATAAGGAATTCCATTTATTACTCAATTTGATCATTTAAAATTTCAGAGACCCGCGCACCTGGCAAACGCCAAATAAAACCCACCGCAGCTCTTCTCGATCTAGTTTTGCCTGCGGAAGATGAGGACGATGACGAAGATTTTGTTGGTGAGTTTTATAGTTTTTCTTATATATTTCTTCTTAATTTTTTGCTCATTTAAAGTGTATTTTTAGCTGACAAATCGCTAAAGGAGTCAGATGGAGAATCCAGCTCCTCCGGCAGTTCGTCGGATTCCGAAGAAGATGATTCCGATGAGGAAGATGAACAAGTATTTATTCAACTTTTTTTGCGTTGCATATTGTTTTATTCAGGCTGTTGATGAAGAAAATGTCGAAGAAATAGCAGATGTTGATATCACAACGGTTTGATTTGGCTTTTAGCATTTTAATTTAAATTTTTTCATGTGTAGGAACCTATGTGTGCACTATGCTTAAATCTTCGTGCAGGTTGCCGTCCTGAAGAAATTATGCAGTGTGATAGGTAAGCGTGTATGAATATGGTGCAGACAATACGTACGTTTAGGTGTGGCATTACTGTCCACGATTCATGCTATTTGCCGGAAATAAGCGAGGAAGCTGCCTCGACATCATCGGGTATCAATTACATTGGATGCGCTAACCGTAATAAAACCGTTAAGATTCCACTGAGCCATGGTTTTGTGAGCCATGTGCGTTTGGATTCATCGAACCACCTTTTTGCGAGTTGTGTCCAGATAGACATGGTGTTTTCAAAAGATCAGGTTTGCATTCATTTATTCATCTCTTTTTTATTTTGATAATTTTCAGATATTGGTGGAAAATGGGTGCATATAATTTGTGCTTTATATACGCCGGGCGTCACGTTCGGTGATATCGACCATTTGGGAGCTATAAGCTGGCAAGAGATGGACCATCGAAACTTCGGTCGCAAGGTAATTTATAGGCTGTGAACAATTAAAGTATTGATTATTTTCAGCCATGTGCTGGTTGCACCGATAGGTTAGAAGCTCGCACCGGTGTGTCAACCCGCTGTGAGCTTGGTCTTTGTAAAAATTACTTCCATGCTACATGTGCTCAGAGGTAAATAAATCAATAAGTCGACAAATTTAATCTTTGATTGTAGATTGGGCTTGTTGGTTGATCACAGTGACGAAGACCCGGATATTACGCAAAATGTGGAACCGAGATACATTAATTGCAAAAAGCATTCAAATCCTGATGTTGTGCGTGAAAGACGGCACTCGTAAGTTTTCAGAAGATCACAACCTACTATATTGATTAACTAGATATTTGCAATGGAGGGCTCAAGAAGATAAACGATTGCTGATGATCAGACGGAGGAAGCTGACGCCTAAAGAAGAACAATATCGATTAGATGCTCAGAGAAGAACGCGCGAGCTTCACAAGAAACTCGTTGGTGTTACAATCTGCTGGCCTGGAGATATGGCTGAAAAGGTATTGAGGCGCATTCATTGTGATGAAATATTTTTTTAAAGAATGATCAGCGCCTGCGCCGAGCTAGAATGTTGCATACATCTGCGAGATTTGTCGACGCCTTCAGGGAGAAGGCTGAATTGATTGATGTTGATCGCGATATGTTTGAACAGGTTTGGTTCATAATGTTACTATATTTTATACCTCTATTTCAGGAATTTGTACGAATCAGAGGGGACAGTCTACCGTTTCTTCCACCAGGCTTTTCGCAACATTTTGTCGAGTTGGTATATTGGAGCTTACATGAGACTTATCCATTCTTTCAGATACTATAATAACAGGGAGCATGAAGTATTCTCTGCTGAAGAAAAACGGCTGCAGAAAATCCTCGATGAGAATGGTAAAATGAAACAGCGCCAGGAGGATCTCCTATCTCGCTTCAAGGAGGTAAATAGTTTCCTCTTTGCTAAATTGGTATTTTATTTTTGCAGATTGAACAGTCAGTCCATTCTTCGAGCGAGAAAGCATTAGGAAGCCGTAACTTATTAAATACAATCTTCAAGTCGCTTTCCTTACTGGGTGCATCGCATATCCAGTTGCCTTCAGGATTTGCCGAGGATAATGTGCAATCCAGAAAGTTAGTTTTTTCCAGAAAATTCGTGCCAGTAAACTTGAATTTTAGACGCAGAAGTAGTGTATCGTCTCCAAAGTCCAGTCGAAAGGCAGCTCGTGTTTCTTCAGTGACTAAAATGGAATTGCATTCTTGTAGTGAATGCGAGAAGGTTGGCATTATTTGCCCTGATATTGAAAAAAGATAATTTTAGTCTACGGATCAGCATCTTCTGATTCACTGTGATGGGTGCCAATTCTGGTATCACCTTGCTTGCTTAGATCCTCCCTTGGAAAAGATGCCCAGGAAGGTGAGCTGACAGTTCGTTTTCATTAAATGAACAAAATTTGCAGACAAATTATTCCTGGTTATGCAGCCAATGCTGTGAATCGGATGGTGAAGACGAAAAACAAATGGAAAACGAAGATAGCAATGATGATTCAGTTAGGAAGCTGAGACAGCGAAATCAAATTACCCGTGTGCGAAAGTTCAGCCATACTCCGGTAAGGACTCTGATTTAATAAAGCAATATTTTGTTTTTCTTAAGGATCATATAAGCGGCATGGCGAAAGGACACAGAAAAAATGGTGCTTCAGAAAAACGCAAAAGCTTTGCCCTAGGTTGGTTTATAGAAATTTAAAACTCGCAGGCTTTTCATTTGTAGGCAAAGAACGTCTTAGGAGTCCGTTAGCAAAGCGTACAAATGAAACGCGAAGCAACAACAGTGGTTCAACAACTCCCAGTCAAGGGGAAGAAGATATCATTCTAATTGAGGATGATGATGACAAAGAAGACGCAGAATGTGAACTTTAGTGTCTAAATTGTTTTATTGTTTTATCCCTCTCTATAACAGTCCTGGTTTGAAAATACGTGTTAATTTAGAGTTCTTTCTATGGTTTAGACCATTACCATAGTTTCAATAAAATTTTTAAGTTTTATTTTTGTTTTGTTAGCGGTGATGGGAGTAAAATTTCTACGTAATATCTACAAATCAGTTGAGTTGTAAGCTTTGGATGTAAGTGGTTTCCATTCGAACATTATAGCATTGAAAGATGGTTAGCTCGTTCCACACCTTTGCGTCGTCGGTCCCTGCACCTTCTGTCCCTGGAGGAAAAATGTTCGTTTTCATCTTTATATTATATAAACCGAAGGAGGAATGAGGCCATCAATTGATTACCCGTGCTGTTATTTTCAAATCTCAATAGGACGAGAGGAACGCATCACCTATCTTTTTAAATTAATCTTGTCTCTTATTACGGGAATTGAATCTGATCTATTTAGACGACGTGGATACTACCCCCGAAGTCAGCTAACGCAGGCGCTGAAGGCCGTAGTTACTGGCCGAATGAGCGTTAGAGAAGCTGCAGAATACTACAAGATCCCTAAGCCAACTCTTCAAAAACGATATGCGTGAGTAGTGATCTATTAGTGTGCATGTAATTATACTTTCAGAAAAGTGAGGGACGAGCATATACGGGCTGAACAAATGGTGAGCCAAATGAACATCGGAGAAGAATACGAAGATGTTCCTGTAATTTTGATTTATAATTGAGCTGGGTTTATACATATTTTTAGGAGAATGCATCTACTTCCGGAGGTGCTTATTCAATGAATGAGCAGCAGTTGTCATCACAAACAGGTGTTGCAGCAGATAATAATGAGGTAAATAATATTTGTTTCTGTCTTTCGTCACCTTCGCATCATCGGCTATTTTGTTAACTTGATCATATGTCAGCTTCTGTATGTTGCTGTCCCATGTTCATATGCGTCATAGTTAGAATACTCTCAGTCTGGCCGGGGGACCGGTAACTTTTCGACGAAAATTTAGATGGGGAGACCGGTAACTTCTGAAAAAATGTAAATTTTTGTTTAAAATTTATTACCACCCTTAAGCTGAGAGAGATTTTTGTTCTGGCCGTCTACTATTCCACCTTTGATATTCACTATCGCACTACATTATTTTGGTTGACGTTTTCGAATGGTTGAATTGCTTTTCAGGCTGGTTGCTCGTCTCGATTTCAACATGACTTGTCTATCAATTATGCGGACCATAATTATGTAGAAAGTTAGTTCAAATTAATATCGACCAATAAAGTAATGTTTATAGATTTTTCCGGAAACATTCGTCAATGTCTAACTGAGAATAAAACTGTTTTACAAAGGAGGCCTATTCATACCAGAGTAAGTGCCGATTACAAATCATGTTTGATGGTTATTTAAGATCGTCCAAGAAGAATTAATCTCTTCGAATAGTGATGACCATTCTGGTGAATCAAACAATGGTATGACCGTTTATTGGAATAAGTCTAAATTACTTTTCAGTTTCGGTTCTTCCAAGTGAGCAGTTTTATCAAGAAGTTGCTGATATAAATTCCCGACTTCCGGCGTCATCTCAGTTGCCCCGACATGTCGACACGATTCTCGTCAAAGACATTTCAGGGATTCTTCTTAGAAAGGTTAGCTTACCATTAGTTATATTTTATATTCACTAAATATCAGCATGTGAGCCAAATATATTATTGTTACATTTGACCTTTGCCTACTTGCAGATTATACTCCAACACTCTCAAGATCTACCAATTAGCCATGATTCCGAAGGACACTTCCATCCTGCATTATGATAAATTTATTTTTCTTATGTATTTCATTGCTATAATGTTTTATGAAAAATGTATATGTTAACTTGTTATTCTAATAATAAATATGAGTTTTTTCAAATGTTGCAGCTTTTTGTTGTACGTTTTTAAACCCTTTACTTTTCAATATTCGTGTGTGGTTTGTTTATAGTCAAGTTTATCTTCTAGAATGGTTGTTCGGAAGGTCGTGGAAACGGCTATTAACCCGGACCGGTTTCCTCTACTCCTCTACAAACGGATATTGAGGTTTGTAGTTACATAGTTTCATTGTATTTCAATTGTTGCTAGGCTTCATTACGGTCTTCCGGCAGCCGCTCGTGTTATGGGTGACATGTATGTCCGTGATGAATTCAGGAGGCACAAGACTGCGTCACCCGAACACGTAAAACCATTCATAGATGGCTGGATGGCAAGTTTACAGTTTCATAATCCTAGGCTGCTATTGTAAAGATTTATGTTTCTTTACACGGAATTTGTTGTACGCGGCTATGTAGAATAGATCAGCATTCGTGCTAATTTTCGTAAAATACTCCATAAGTTTTTTTCAACATGAGTTTAACACTAAATAATAATTTTACCACCAATTCCAATTGTTTGTACATTCAGGAATACTGCAAAGTTCTATCAGCGCAGCTATCTGGTTCAGGAATTACTAAAGGTTTCATAGGAAAGGTAAGTGTATACTTAAACTGCATTCTCAGTTCATATAAATTCACTTAAGCTTACTTGTTCAGGATTTGGCAAACGATAATCTGGATTCATTTGCTGAAGAACAATTGCGGCAATTGTACGATCTGAAGATGGAATCCGAATCAATGCGACAGAAGATAATCTCTGAGCACCAGTAATACGTAGGAATTTCTGGATATAACGGGTTTGATACTCCAAAAATGTATTTCTAGATTAGAGTTATATGTAGTATATAGTTTTATTGACTTTTGTTATCTACAATTATAATTACTTCTTACACTTAAAATTGTTGATTGTTTATTTTGTTTTCGTAAATTACCATAAAGTTCTTTTTTTCCCTTATTTCATGATTGCATTCTGACTATTTGCAAGCTTTCCCCTATGGGGCCATTTAGACCATGATTTCCACGATTGCCAGATTCTCGGTCACCAATAGCTTAGAATCGGACTTAACTCTCTTCTTGTTGTTGTGGTTTGTCATCTTAGGCAAGATTCTTAGCAATTTTAATTCTTTCACAGATGAAAGTTTGATTGGGAGCATATAGGTAGTTCTGCTTCAGTGATCGAAATGAAAAGAATATTCTATTTTGCAGGCGGCTGTCATCATCTGAATATGGGCGACCACCTCCAACAAAGAGTTGAGTGTGTGGAGCATAAGCACACGTGTCATTTGCAAACTTATTATCCGTCGGCTTCCTTTTTGAAATTGTAATTAGGCTCTCATTCCCCTACCGGGTTGCATCTTCTCTTCTTTTGTTTGCAGGAATTACTAATTACGGAAACGAAATGGCCTGGTTTTTGGGCAGAGAAAGTTATTCGTTTCTCGTCTTTATTTGAGGAAATATGAAATCTTAACAGGGCTTAAATATTAGTTCGTTCTATTAAGCTGCATCCACATGTGATTACCTAGCTCCTGGCTAGCCTGGGACGGTCCAAACTGGATCTATTCTCAGAACCCATTTTATACTGTTTTTAAGATACAAGAAGAGCAACTGAATGGTATTTCTCAAACATTCTGTGTTTTTATCTCTTCACATGTTCTCTTTTGAGCACGCAGTAATTGGCAATTTCATGCTTTTGTTATTTCTTTTATTTATTCCAGTGGTAAAGTAATCAAGTTAGCACAGCTGTAGTATTTTTTCATTGTTCCACTAAATTTCACGAGTAATTAGAGCTTGTTTTTAAGCGTTAGCAGCGGACCTATTTTGCCTAAAAAGAGTGTATGGAAGTTTCAGGAAAGAAAGTAAAGCGAACCCAGTTGCCTAGAGCCAGTTTATTCCGAAATATCCAGATATTCAAAGGATTTTGACGCAACCGACATTGAAAGTTCAGATTCTCTGGATAATGATTCCACTTCAAATAATCTTTTTGATCCTTTGAATCAGTGCCCGTGTCTATGGATGAGACCTTAGAAATAGATGTGAAATATGTTTGCGCTACGAGATTTTGAAGTGTTGTCACCGACATATATTCTTTAAAGTCATGTATTCTATAATTCATCTATATTCTTTGAAATCGATGTAGAACATAGCCATCACATATGTTGTTCTTACCTTTTTAGCATATGATTTTCTCAGCCAGGCGGGAACCGAAAGGCCCCATTTTGCATATTCGAAAAAGGGCGACGTCAGCTGCAGTCACCTAGTGAAACATCAGACTTCAGGCCAATTCGGCACTTTATTAGTAGTTCATATAGATTCATTGCATAGACTAATGTTTTTCATATTATGATGAAATTGCTTTTTGTCTCAGTTTTTCAATTTCGTTTCACCCCGTTTTGTTTAACCTTAAATATGAGTTCTGACCTGAGCCAAGTAACTGACTATAATTATATTCGAGCAAACAATATCTATAGCTATCGGGTACCAGCAAGTTAGGCCCGTTTTTGCTCGTACCGAGTAGTAAATTGGTTCGTATCTGGTCAACCAGAGTATAGTATCCATCATTGTTTATTAAAATCATAAGTTAGCGATTTTCCTTGTCAGTCGAATAACTTTGGTCGTTTTTCAATTGCCGCGCCAAGCATTCGAAAGCTCAAGCGCAGCATATTTAGACTACGAACTACTACACTAACTGATTATATGAATATTCTATTCTTGCACTTTAAGTAGCTTCCAGATGGAAGAATAGACAAGGATATTGGATATAGAGTGTATTTACATAGACCGCGAGGGAATGGATACGTTTTTTTCAATTAATCGTCACAGATGGAACTAATAGCAAACAAGGGTGCAGTTTTAAAGAAAAATTCTTTGTAGGGCCCAGGTTGGACCCCACTTGGGTTGGCTTGGCCCGTGAACACCCCTGATATTAAAGGATAGCACACATCAAAAATCATGCATAGGACCATGATTATTAGAATGGCACCCTGCGTTTACGCGAGCACACGCGCCAAGTACCCCACCCGGGACAGGCAAACTGCTGTCTCCCCTCCTTTAAGAGAACATACATATATAAGGTATAAGTAGGAGTATACATTGATTCCGTTTAGCCAACCAGATTCTGCTACAATTGTTTACCAATCTTTCTTAACAACCTTGTCCCACTTGAAAACTGTTAGGAAAGATTTGCTTTTCTGAATCTTTCGTATTACAAAATAAAGGTAGATTTTTTTAAGTGCAGGGTTGCGACCCGTACCTTTCGGAATCTCCTGAGCATTGAGAATCCGTTCTAGCACAATTAGTCTTCGGCTATATTTTTCTTAACTTCAACGCTCCCATAAGTTTCTGTTTTCTGATCCAGAAGTAGCTTCTATTATTACATAACATTTCTTTTGCAAGTAACACCGTTTCTTCATATTTTTATGTAATTGTTTTTGGCTCCCTGCCTACTCCGCCTAAAAACTATTTATCCTGAGAAACCTACTAGACCGCTGCTATTTTTCACCTATGTCTAGGCCAGTTGAATGTTCATCCGGCCATTTATCAAATTCAGATTAATTGTGGAATAATTAACTTTTTGTTAGGTTTGTGGTTGCTAAAACATGTAATACATACAATAAAAACAAGAAACTAGGTCTAAGTGAGCAGTTGCAGAGAAATGGATCTTTTTAAGTAATCATTATTGTCTAATAGAGTAACATAAGTTATTTTACATGACATCATCTCTCTTAATAGAGTAATCTGAAGCTGTGGATTCGACTCTCAGTAGCAGCAGAAGGCTTAAGAGACCAGCTGCATGCTTATCATAAAAATAAACATTTTTGACAATGGCAGGCTGGTCTTCGATAAATTGTTTTTAGTTAATATTTTCTTTGGTTTATGGGGTTTAGATTTGGCACATTTTGAGTTTCTGTCTACCTCTTACTACTTATATTCAGAGCTGGTTACCGGCCCGGCCTAAGCCGGCTGGGCCTAAAATTTTGTAGGTCAGGCCGGGCCGTATTCTTCTGCTTACAATTATCTCATATGTCTAATATTTTCTCTTTTCAATTCATCTAGAATAGATGAATATAATATTCTTTGTGGTAGGTAGATTAGGTTGTTGGGTGGTCTTAAGACGCGCCGACCGAGTCTAAATTGAAGAATGCATATGAAATAAGCAGAAAGCAGTAGAACCAATATATTCAGTCTAAAGAAATCACATTTTAATGTTAGAATATTATAATAAAACTGTAGTTCTAGTGCAAATAATAGTTCAGTTTTAGGATTTGTAGTAAATTTTAGGCCTAATCATAAAAGTTATAGTTACATATAGTCGGATTCAAGAGTAATTCAGCCGTGTAACATTCGATTTGGCGCAGGTGGAAAAATAAATTTTCGTCTGATTGCCAGCGGGTGCAGTGCTAAAAATGTAAAAAAACGACGAATACACGGCGGTATTACTTTTGAGTCCGACTATATTAGCACAACCATTCAAAAAACCTCTATTTTCAAGAAAAGACAGTGATATTTGAGACTTTCATAAAATTTACAGTTAAAGTCCGACCAGGGCTGGTAAAAGGCCGGCCCGTTTCTCAAAAAGTCGGCCCCGGTCCTGGACGGCCCGGGTATATTTCACACTTTTTAGCGGATATTGTTCAAAAAAGTTAGTTTTCAGTGCTATTTTTCGGCAGTATACATAAAAAGTTCAACAATATTAAGCTATTTATGTTTTTAGATTCTATTTATCAGAATATTCACATAAATTAGGCGATTTGTTTCATGAAAATTTTCCTTGCGTAGGCCGTTCAATTTTCGGCCCCGGCACGGGCCGTGAAATTCGCAGCATTATTTGAACTGATAGAATAGTATTCATTGGAAAAGAGTTACCTTATATTTATTCCTTGAATCTTTTAGTCTCTATAAGATTTCATAATTATTTTTTTTTACTAGAAACTATTCTATTTATTATATTTATATAATTAGTTTTTTACAAAAGTATTTACCGAAACTATTCTGAGATAGTCTTTAACAATAAGAAAGTTAATCAAACAAATTTAATAAAAGTATCTTTTCGTTAATTTATTAAAGGTTATATTTTGTTATTTCTTTATTGATCCTATTCTAGAGTGCTTATGAGTTCATAGATTAATATTTCTGCGACCGCTCTTTTCTTTAGTTTTCAAGTATTCCACTTCATATGATTATAATTAATTGTTCTATAATGTTTATATTTTTAAAAGACGCAGAAGAGTTGGCTAGACCACCCATCTAAATATTAGTTTAAATACATTATATGAATCATAGTTAATAAGTAACAGAAGTGATTGTATATTTATCTTGTAAGTATTATATTCTAAGTTAGCAGTGTACGTTGCCCAGGCTCGCCGCGCCCTTAAAGGCACGGTACACTCAAAAATTCATTTCAAATTTTATTGTTTTAAATTAATCAGCTTTAAAAGTTATGAAAAA
>JAQGAV010001836.1:0-18491 GCA_034691345.1 Phasmarhabditis papillosa
GTTGCTTATGGTCTAGATCTATAACTACTCCTAATACGTGCTATTCTGTGAGCAATCCCTCGCAGTTTAGTACATTATTCTACTAAACCAACTTCATAGTTCGGTAAACCGAAGTTGTCCAAGAGCAACTTATCAAACTTGTAACATTTAACCTACAAAACATAGCAGTGTTATCTTGAATACAGTATCCTTTTCTAGTCGAGACCTTTTCGGAATGGCTGAAGTTCCTTCCGCGCCTGCAACTAATTGGTCACTAACACGAAGATCCTATGCGGCAAGGAGTGAAGGGGAAATAAATGTCGATTTTAGGGAAAAAATTGAGGTAGGTCAGGATTCGATAAAAAAGGGTAAAACCATATCTTCAGTAACAGAGCTGGTTATCCGGCCGGCCCGCACTGAGTTCCAAAATTTCAGCCCGGAAGGCATTAACTGTAAATCCGACGAAGCAGCCCGGTCTGGCCCGGCCTACCTACAAAATTTCAGGCCGGGCCGGTAACCAGCTCTCATAAGAAAAGTGGGTAAATTTTATATTTTTCTATAAGTGTCGACATTTCACTAAAGGCCTGTGTCTCCGACAAATCTACATATTTCTGAAACATTTACTTTTCCTGTTAGATTCCGTGGAAGATGTTCCGTGTAGAATGATAAGTTGCATAGTCAGATTCAAAAGTAATACCGCCGTGGAGGCTGCGTATTTCGTTATTTTTAACACTGCGCCTGCTGGCATTCTAAGCGCGCGATATCAGCATATAGCAAACTTCCTTTCTCTCTGCCTTATTCAGACAAAATATTGCAACACTCCTTCTTATTAACACGGCCGTATTACTTTTGAATCCGATTATAACCACTCCTTTCCTATTTGTAACATTTCATTTCTCTATTTAACCCCCGTTTCGGCCGACTAATTCCGTCTTTTGCCGGCACAATGCGAGTGTCTGGCATTCTTTTATGGCATTGTCAGAGCAGAGCAGCCAGTTAAGGCAACCAACAAACCAATCAACTCTCTCTCTCTCTGTTGGCAAAGAGGACAGCAGGGCCCGAAACAACAAAACGGCCTGCCAGCGGGGCCGGGTAACAATAATTACCAAATTGAAATGATGCAGTAATGGAAGAGCGGGAGCAGAGTGTTCAATACATGTAAAAGGGATGTATGGAATAAGGCGGAGAACTATGCTTTGGAGGGTGTTTTGAAGAATTTTAAAGGATTTTTGATTTTCGTTAACGGATTGCGTGACTACCTTAGATACCTCAGAACCATCTGAGTTTCGCAGGAATGTATAGTCTAAATCATAGGACCAATAAAGTAAACAAAATCCTGTTAATTTTGGCCGGGTCAAAAAAATTTCTGGTAAAAGGTGATGTTTAGAAAGCTCTCCAAATAGCGCCGTTTCTCGGTTTTCAGCCCCCGTTTCCTGGATAAAGGGGTGTTGTGATTAAAATGAATGTACTTTTAAACAAAAGGTTCTCAATCCACCGAATTCCTTTCATTTTTATAAAACACCGAGGCTTCTTAGGATACTGCGCCGGAAACCCATTTCCTGATGATACATACTGCATCATTTATCTAGCTGAAAGAAATTTACCAACCTTTATAGCACCTAAAGTTATAGTCTACAGACGAATCTCATGTAAGCCTAGACTGCCAATATGTCGTTCCAAGCAGAGCTGTTAATCTGGCCTGGATTTTAAGGGCCTGGCATGGCCTGAGATTTTTTGATCAAGCCAGGCCAGGCCAGATTAACAGCTCTGGTTTCCAAAAACAAGAGATTTGCCGCTGACTATACCTACAATTCTGTTAACCACCAAAATCTAAACGATTTCAAACGCCAGAGTAAATGTTTCACAATTCGGTTGTGATTCATCAAGAAGTTATGGGTTAGTGCTCTTTATGTTTTTTTTTTCAAAAACTATGTAATATTAGTTTTATAATGCATCCCGTTCCCTTTACAGCGGCTTAATTAGCTTTCAATTGCTCTTGACCCGTCTTCTCATTTTGTAAATTACACTCTCTTAACAGAAGAACATTTCGCAATACTAATTCTGGGAGAGAGAAGATTTATTGACAAACCTAATTAATGTTTACTCTCATTCGAAAAATTCATGCTGTAATTATGCTTTCAAATCTGAATTTGAATTTGACGAAAACATATTACAGTATTTATTGCAATATGACATGTTACATACTGAAATAACCGGGATACAGGTGTATTCACGGGCTATCGGACCGGGCTTTTTGTTGTATAATGAGCTTAAAAGTGCCAAATCGGGTGTAAAAATGGGAAATTCTCGGATTTTAGGCCGGGCGGCCTTGAAATTTTTTCATCGGGCCGGACCAGGCCTTCCGTTTGAGGTTTTGCGAGCCCTTTGCAATTTTAGAGGACCTCGGCAGCTAAAACTCCACCACTGATTTGATAGTTGATATTGAAAACGGTTGTTGTTTTTACTTGTGTATTCTGGCAGCTATTGATGCAACTAGTATTAAATAATTTCAGTAAGAACTTTTCTCATCAATGAATCAAACGTATATTACTAATTACTTTGAATCATCCCTTCACAACCTTTTGAAACAATTACTTTCAGCCAATAAGTGCATTTCGCAATTCATTTTTATCGTTTAATAATATCATGATGTATATCTACCGGTTTTTCTAATACGCATGTCAAGTGTTGCAATTCCGGGTGATTATTATACGGTTTTTGGAATCATTCCCCATCTTTAGAGGAACACCATAAATATTCCCAATGGCAAACTTTATTGATAATTTTGTAACCTAGGGCAATTCATATAATGCCATTCCACTAAACCACTAAAGAAACACTCGTGGCCGCGATTTAGCGGGTTGAGAAACATTTAGTTTTTGCCATTTTAGTGTGATCTAACACGTAGAATGTGTAAGGAGACCGATTGTTCCAAATAATTATTCGCTTAGCTGTGAAACTGTTTTTTGTATTTTAAGTTTGCTTATAGGAAGTGACCTGAAGTATTTTTTACCCTTTTCTTAATCTATTATTCTCTTCTATTTCTATTGCGAAATCGCAGTGCTCCATTCGGACTGGCTGGCTGCCCCTTTGCCATTCAATTGCCAGGCCTGCTGCCAGTCCTTGAATAATCCGCGCTCTCTCCCATGTCTCTGGGGAAAATACCATGCGTCATATTGTCTTTGAATCTCATTTAATGTCACCAAACCAACCCCGTATCCAACCAATGGGACCGGCCGACCGACCGACCGAACGGGCTGAGGGTGCAAAAAGGGTACCAAAAAAGATATGCTCTATTTTTAATTTATTAGACCTTCTATAGCGATAGTTGAACTATTCCGAGGCGTGTGCCATCCCGTTTGAATACATTAGTAGTTCATGAAACATTCATGCTAGAATAAATAAATCGCCAAAAGAACACCTATTAGCTCATTAGAGCCTATTTGTCTAAAATTGTTTTCAGATCACAAATGTTCTACTGCAAAATGAACCTGGAACTATAGTCCCTAACAAAAAGAAGACTGCTGTGCGCGGTGGTATATGATTCAAAATAAAACTAGTACAACACTATTTTTCTCACATCAGACAAAAAAATGCGCATCCAACCATATAAAGGAAGTTTAATTGTGCAAAACCTTAAACAACACCGCTCACTACAGTCTTTTGTTTGTTATAGACTATAGCTCATTAGAGCCTATTTTTCTAAACCTTTTCGGAATACAAATGTTCCACTGCCAAATGAACCTGGAACTGGCTGCTGAAATCTTAGCTTATCGCAAATGATCTTGGGGCTTTTTTGAGCGCAGCTGTGACATGTGTTCACGTAGTGGTACGAGCGGCCATAGAGCTGCCGTCACCCTGGCCGGCTCGAGTCACTCAACGTATTTGCTGTTTGATGAAACATTTACATTCGCGGAGAAAAGCAGTAAGAGAGAAATATAATCGCAAAGCGCTGAAAAACAATAAAGTAAACAAAATCCTGCTAATTTTGAGCTGGGCTCAAATTGTTTCGGGTGAAGGGTTCGTTTTTAGAAGCTGTCCAAAATAACAGCGTTACTATAGTTTGTATCAAGAGGTTTCCTGCGCGGCATCCTGGATATAAGGATGTTAGGTTAATATATATAGCGGGATTCAAGATGAATATTGGAGTGTTACTTGCTTATTTTAAGGAAATTTTGCGTATATTTTCGGTTTTCGAATACTTTCAGAGGCATTTTCAATGAGATTCTTTTTTAACACTCCATTATTACTCTCGAATCAGCTTATATGTACTTTTGAAGTAAAGGCTCCCAATCCATCGATTTTCCTGTCATACATTGGATGCGTAGCTCTTGCTGCAGACTATAGTAAAAAATAAATTTAAGATTAAGAGCTTTCTATCGAACATTCCAGTTATAAACAAAATAATAATTTCCCCTTAATCTTTTTTCCGGCCTAGTCTATCGCAAAATCCCTGACCTCAGCTATGCGGCCAGTCATTTTGCGCAGTCGGCAACCCACAATTACACAAGTCGCACGCAATAAATATGCAAAACACAGACTTAATATCAGTGCCAGGCCAAGGTTGTCTGGGCAGTCGGGGTGAAACATTATATATATAGAAGTTTAGGAGTATCATTTGATAGGAAAACGGTTACTGGTTGTGTAAAAAGTCACCGCAATCCTGTGACTGGTTATCTAGAGCTTATTCGAATCATTAGACCGTAGTATACAACTATAGGGCAGACCAAAAAATGCCTAGGCAGTTTTTGGCTGCCCGAGCAGGCTAAAACTACTAGGGCCCCACCAGGGCGTTTCTATACTACGGCCACAGGTTATGCAAAAAGGCACTACAATCCTGAAACTGGTTATGTAGAACTCATGCGAATCCTGGGTAACAGAAATAGACCAAAATGAATTTGAAAATTGCAACATTTCCAAACATTATATTTTTAAAAGTATCTATTTACCAACATATTTTCGGGCTAATAAAAGGCGCACTTTGATTGATTCAGCATGTCACAAATGAACGCTTATCACATCACAAAACTGTCATTTTATACACATTTATCTTCAAATGCCGCTATTTTCGCTAAAAAAACACCTACGCCATTCCGTTTAGGCAACTTTTTTGGAGAACACTTTGGTTTGGCACGCTTTTGATTGTTTGTATCAAAATAAACTTTTTTCATTTTTGTAAAACTTGAAAAATTTAGTTTACAGAAGAAAACTAAAACTACAAAACGTCCATGAACAACTAAATTCAAAAATATTCAATAGTTAAAAAAAGTTAACTGCTCAAAAACTGAGCAATACGTCCCTATCATTACTTCAAACCGTTAGAAACATTTACTTTCAGCCCCTTTTAGTCATTTCGGGGGCCGGCTGTCGGCTTTATTTCGTTTTCATTGCAGTCTCTCCATAATTGAGGGGGTCGATTTCGCCCCAGTCTCTTTTTCCTATTGTCCATCCCCCCCCGCGCCGCCTAAATCGACCGTTGTGCGGCTATCTGGCGACTATCGGGCGAGTGCACGGCCGTGCATTGCGGCCAGCCAGCCCGTCCCTCCACTGCTAATGATGGATAGGCGCCGTTTTTTGTGCTGAAACATTGCGGCTGCAAAGACGAAGTATGCGCCAGGAATGGGTATTGGCTGGCTCATTTTGAGGCTGGCGCATTCATTAATTACCCACGAATGTGCTTCTCAAAAGAAGACATATCGAACGGCTGGGAAATTCGATTACTCGGAATGAACAGCATCAAAATCCCCACAGAAATTGCGAAATTCGGCAATTTATTCAGTCCAAAACGATCGTCATGAAATCATTTCCGCTCTCTCCAAGCACTGTTTATAGTATATGCAGTTCGAATGTTGCGAGCGAGCGAGCGCCTCATAAAAAGGCCGCCTGTGAAAATTTCACGAGCGCCTGTGGTGGCGCGATAAGAGAAATGCTGGCGGTGCAGAAAATTACCTCAAATTTTAACGAGTGGAAATTCCAGAATAGCAATGAAGCAACAATCAATTGGTATTAAGATAAGCGGTTGGAAGGAATGCAAAATAAGCTGAAAGATTTCGCGGTGCTATAAAATAACATATAGAGAGAACTATGGTTCGGAAAACATAACTGTAATATGGCGTCATATTTAGTCGATCTCAAGGCCTAGGTCTCCAGCGCGGTATCACGAGCGGGGCTTTTCATACCGTGCTGGAAACCGAGGTCATGAGAGGAACTATAGTTTAAATCATTTCATTACACAGTATATTCTATACCAGCCTCAAATGTTGTTCTCGCTAGTATAAACAAACTTTTGTTTACTTTAAAAATAGTAATAACATTTGAATTTCACTGAAACTTGGTAACAAAAGAACATAATCACATTGCAGAAAATATCAGTCAATAACAAGAAAACTGAACTCCACTTAATGTTAAACACGAGCAGAATATACAAAAAAAACGTTCAAAAACCTTTCTTCAACTAAAGAATACTTGTAAATTCTATAAAATTGAATATAAACTAAACTTATATAACTATTCCAGGTAATCCGTCGTGAAGGTACACACGTTCTCTGCCAAAAGCGAGACGGCACCATGGGCTGGGTCCCTTCCTACATTGTTATGTGATCTAATTTATCGACTATTAATAATCCCTTTGTATATACTTTCTATGTGCTTATTATTTGACTCTAAATAAACATAATTACTCATCTATGTAGCCTTTATTTTTATTTGAAATTGTTGGGGGGCGGAGCTGTGTTTGGGGTTAGTCAAACGGCCACATTCGCAGCGGACGGCTGGGCGGGAGAAACGGCGCTCTCCGACCATCTCCCGCGCCCCGCCGCTGGCCCTTTTTGAATTTAAATTTCGCACTCGGAAATTCGCGCCAAAAATTGACGGGCGAAATTTTAGGCCAACGAGGGCATTTGAGGTGTTGTTTCCGTCGGTTGAGGTGTTTTGCCTTAATAATTTCCTTATTTTATTGTTGTTATTTCGTTCTATGGATGCTGAACTTCTTCTCTACCTATTCTGATTTCTATAAGTTCTGCTAGAACTCTGTCAAAATGGTTCATTCGTTTCTTCTCCGAATTCTCTGTTTTCGTTATCTTTCGATATGAGTAGGGCAATTTTGTTTACCTGCCAAGTTACAGTGATTTAGGTTCCTTGTTTTACGGAGGAATGCTTGTATTCGTTTTTTTCGCAAAATTTTTCTTTATTTCATCCGGGGTTCTCAAAATTGCCAAAATTGACCATATTATTGAAAATGCTCAATATTTTTCGACAAATTTTGAAAATATACCATCGGGCCCGGCCCGTTTGAGAACACCGATTTCACCTTCGTTTTTCTTTTAAAATGTCTATTCAGCGTTCAATTGGTATTGATTATGCCCTACTTTCTATATGTAGCTGGTCGCACATTTCATTGCGTCAGCGGTGTTTCGTGTCAATCTCGCGTTATGCGCGAAATATATTTTACAGTCATATCTATTTCGTCCCGAGCTTCATTTTCAATTGTTCTGCTAATTCTCTTCATTTTTGTTGCTTTTATTGATTTTCCCCTTTATCTTTTTCTTAGCCATTATTCAAGTGTCATTTCAGTAAGAATGAGAGAAATCGTCCATGTTCAGGCCGGACAGTGCGGTAACCAGATCGGTTGCAAGGTATCGAAACATCCGTAGATGTTGGTTAACTTTTTATTTGCAGTTCTGGGAAGTGATCTCGGATGAACATGGAATCGAGCCCGACGGTTCCTACAAGGGCGAATCTGACCTCCAATTAGAAAGAATCAACGTATACTACAACGAAGCCAATGGTTCGTTGTTGTGATGATGTCTCAATGCTCATATTTGTTTTTTTAGGAGGAAAATATGTCCCAAGAGCAGTTTTGGTCGATCTTGAGCCAGGAACCATGGATTCAGCCCGCGCCGGACCATTCGGACAGCTCTTCCGCCCCGACAATTTTGTCTTCGGACAGTCTGGAGCCGGAAACAACTGGGCCAAGGTGTTATTATCAGTCTAATCAATATTTATCTCCGTTCTTTAGGGCCATTACACAGAAGGAGCCGAGTTGGTCGACAATGTCCTCGACGTCGTCCGCAAGGAAGCCGAAGGCTGCGACTGTCTCCAAGGATTCCAGCTCACTCACTCACTTGGAGGTGGAACCGGATCCGGAATGGGAACTCTCCTTATTTCCAAGATCCGTGAGGAATACCCAGACAGAATCATGTCATCCTTCTCTGTCGTACCATCCCCTAAGGTTTGTTGTTCTCTCATAGGATCTAATACTGATATTCTGAATTTAGGTGTCGGATACTGTTGTAGAGCCCTACAACGCCACCCTTTCCGTCCATCAGCTTGTCGAAAATACCGATGAAACATTCTGTATCGACAACGAAGCTCTGTACGACATCTGCTTCCGCACCTTGAAGCTCACCAACCCAACCTACGGAGATCTCAACCATCTTGGTATGATTACGAAGTATGGACCGTTATATATATTTTTTATTTCAGTCTCCGTCACTATGTCCGGAGTCACCACCTGCCTGCGTTTCCCAGGACAGCTGAACGCTGACTTGAGAAAGCTTGCAGTCAACATGGTGCCTTTCCCTCGTCTTCACTTCTTCATGCCTGGATTCGCTCCACTGTCCGCCAAGGGATCTCAAGCCTACAGGGCTCTTACCGTCGCCGAGCTAACACAGCAGGTATACTATTTCAATACTAGCATCATTCCTAATGAATTCTTGTACAGATGTTCGATGCCAAGAACATGATGGCTGCCTGTGATCCTCGACACGGTCGCTACCTCACCGTCGCTGCCATGTTCCGCGGAAGAATGAGCATGCGCGAGGTTGATGACCAGATGATGTCAGTTCAAAACAAGAACTCGTCATACTTTGTCGAATGGATTCCCAACAATGTCAAGACTGCCGTCTGTGATATTCCTCCACGTGGACTAAAGATGGCCGCCACCTTCGTCGGAAACTCCACCGCCATCCAAGAGCTTTTCAAGAGAATTTCAGAACAATTCACAGGTATGCCTAGTTCCTTCTGATCTAAATAATCAGCTCCGTTTAGCTATGTTCCGTCGTAAGGCTTTCCTCCATTGGTACACTGGAGAAGGTATGGACGAGATGGAATTCACTGAAGCCGAATCTAACATGAACGATCTTGTCTCGGAATACCAACAATACCAGGTAAACACTTTTACTTTGCGCTGAGTTTACTGATTTCTTCTATTCAGGAAGCCACCGCTGACGATGAAGGCGAATTCGACGGAACCGGTGAACAAGAAGCTGAGAGCTACGGTGCTGAATAAATTTTTGCTACTTATTGTTTGTTCCATTGCTATATGTGTCCCTTTATAAATAAATTATTTTCCCTGTTTCACTGTATTCTTTTTTTGGCTTCCTTAAGTGGGCAAATAGTTTTAGGGCAACACAGTTCTGTGGGACTTGTGGGTGGGAAGTTTACTTGTGATCCTGCTTTTCGCGAAGGGTTGCAAATTAGGCCAGTCCAAGTTCGAGCTTAAATCAAATAATATGAAAAATATCTGAATGGCGTATCCAGCTATAGCCTCTCTAATGATACATAAATTACCTTGAAGTCCAGGAATAGATTTCAACTCTTCAAATTGTTCATAATTGAAATTTTCAAAACAGCGGCAATCGTCTTCGCGAAAATGTTAGGATTTAAGAAGAATCTGATATCGTGCTTTTGACACAGCCTATTTTTAACGAAATGTGTACAGATATGGCTGTTGCCCCTAGTCAGCATGAATGTAGATGGCTCAATACAACTGGGGGCACCTCTCTTCCAATGCTCTTATATTATAAATACATTGAAATAATACATATTTATACAAACTCAAACAAAATCCTCGGGGTGGAAATCGCCAGCGCATTTTACCTGGATCACATTTCGGCGCAACCTGTATCTAGAAACGGTGCACGTTATAGCTTTCCAATCCGGGAACAGTTTATTCCATACCCATGAACGTCACTGACTTGTTATTAAAATACTCGCCCACCAGATATAGTAATTAATAAAATCACAAGGGTACAAAATGTTTATTACTGATAATAGGGAGAGATCTTTACAACAGAGCGAATCATTAAGGCAAAATGACAATGTAAAAAAATGAACAATTGATTAATCTAACAACAAATAATGCAAATGTTGTTAGGACGGATAACCCACATTCTCCTCCTCTCCGATGTCTCCGTACATCTCGTACTGTTGATGATCGACCTGCGTCAAGAGGAGTTAAAGTGTAAACTAGACATAAAGGTTACCTGCTGATAACTGGGTTGAGTTCTGTATGTTGGCTGATGTGGCTGCTGATGATGCTGGATGTGTCGGACTGCAGTTGCATGTGGTCTAGCTACCGGATGTGGAGCAGCAGCGTATCGAGGACCAGTGCTGCTTCTGTAGACCACCTGGGGAGCACGCTGAAATGAAGAGTGTTACAGAATTTAATGAATTTGAAGTTTACTGGATAAAATAGCACGTTACTTTGAAGAACAACACAAAGAACATGAATTCGAAATGATTTGAAATATATCAGAATCCGACGCTATAGACCAAAAATAGTACGATGATCCCAGGAAGTGGCACCCAAGTACGGGAAGTACTTCAATATGACATGATTTCAACTTTAAAGTCGGTAAATCCACACGATTTTAAACATAATATAAAATCGTAACCGAGTCGTCAAAAGAGGCATGCATTCATTCCGCCGTAAATGCTAACTTAAAAGACTAACAAACCTTAGGTGGAGGCGGCACGACATGATGGTGCGAACTGATCGGCTGCGCCTGCTGAGGCTTGACAACCGTGTATCGACTTCCGGGAATTGGCCTCGCGACAAGCTTCGTCTGCACAATTCGACCACCATCAATATGCCTAAATTAAAAAATTAAAATACAAAACCACCACTTAATTACGGTTTTATGTCTTCCATGTGATGAACTGTTCTCGGTTCCAATGGCGCTGGTGGCGGCGGTTGCTTGAGAATCTCATACGATTTGCCAGGGGCAGTCTTCACTTTTTCAACCACAGCAGAATCTAAACAACGCAAATAAACTGATATACATAGAGCAATAAAAATAACAATTCAATTGTACAACGTATCTAGATAATACGTTTGAGGTTGAAAGGGATCCCTATCACTAATGTAGCCTAGAATGACTATGCGTCGCAGATGCATGAGACCCTTCTCTTATAATCACATACGTAAGCCAATATTGTTAATAATACCAAAATTTAAACGCTGATCGGAAACTGTTAATAGCATAATTAGCAACGTAATTATTTGACGGATGAGAAACAAGTAAATATGGTTAGATTCCACTACTTTGAAAATAACACCATTCTGATAGGCAAATCGTATCGACACCAACATTCACCGAAGTGTTTCTGCCATCCGTGCCGATGATGGAAAATACAAAACCCATAGAAAATAGTATTTCCCAAATCACAGACAATATGCATGGTTGTCGTTGATGTATTTTCACCAGTCAAGAATACACTGTCCTCAGCAACTCTTCTCCATTCACATTTATTAGCCAGCTCCAGCGGATTTTCAGTGAACTACAGAAAACTTACGCATAATTCCATCCACACAATCCCTTAGCGCCGGAGGTAGACAGCTCTTGATCTTGCCCAGCATCTCCGGCCGGACCTCGCCTCGTTCCAGACCATGAGCGTGTCCCAAACGCTTGAGTACCTAAATGGGGAACATATAGATTTTATATAATAGTTAGGCAAACCTCGACATCATCATGAATTTCGAAAGGTTGATCAAAGTTGAACAGAAACTCTGATTTGTCGTGCGAAACAGAGCATTCCACTGTAGCCCTAGAAAAAATTATTTATAAAACAGTATACAATGATAATTTTCTTGTCTACATGAAAATTGAAGCCTAATTGACCAAGAGTATAATGGTTAGGCCTGCGCATTAACAAACATTAACTTAACGAACGGGTGCACACAGAAGCGGATCACATAAGCCAGCGTTTTGAGATGTTTACTTCGAAAACCGGAAGTTGTTTCCATGTGTGAGTGTTCTTCACACGCAATAATGGTACTGGACTAATTCATTTCTCGCAGCTTTCCTTAGTTCGATCAGCAAGCAATCACACACACCTTTTTTCTGTGTTCACAATCACATACGGCAGATACAGAACTGCACTCTCAGCTGGGCGTCCTTCTTCGCTTAAAAAGAATAATTATTTGATGTTTGGAAAGTTATTATTACCGTTCCTTCTCTCTGTTCTGTTCCACCAGCGTCTTGTAGGATACCAGCTGGATGATCATCTCCTGTAGGTTCTCTGTCTTCTCGCGAATTCGCTCCAGGCGCTTCTTCTAGAATGAAAGAATATTGAGAATCTACGCACGTGTCATATTAGATGCAGCAGTGGTTGAGCACCCTGACTACTCGTAAACTATTTCTAAGAAAGAGTGTTTTCCGGTATACTCCACAAACCGAGAGCAAAATCAGTTTGACATATCATTGCTTGCAAAAGACCAGGCGAAAGCTAAATTCGTCATCCATCATAATTGATATGCAATGAACATATTACACATCCATGAGCAGTAGTTAGTGATACTGGTATAAAAGTTTCTGCAGCTGAAGAGTATACCGGTCATAGTTTTACTCCATAGGATGAGAGCAATATTGTATATATCTCCTCGTACAATTGGGAAACAATTTTCAGCATCATTACCTTTTCTTCTTCCAGACGCTTCATCTCCTGTGCCGTGGTTGTTGGTAATCCAACCCAGGTAATATCCTAAATTTATAGAGTAAGCAAATTGGATAAACTAGACGACCACCTTCTTATTCTTCTGAATTATATTCATGGCCAATAATACATTCAGAGCATCGTAAACGCGACGTCTGATGTTTTTCATATCATATTGATGCTTCTCCTTAAATAATCAATATACTACATCGTCGGTTGCAAACATACGTCGTTCATCTGAATGTGAGTATCAAAGTACTCCGAGACGAGTTCATCGGCGACCTAAATGAACCAAATAATATTGGTTTCGAAGAAAAATAGCAAACCTCATTATAGTTGGTGCTTCCTTTCTCCTTCACTTTCTCGCAGACTTTCGTGGAAAAATGCCGCAATCCTTTGGATTTGTCGGCAGTCTTCTTTGTATCGGAAAAATCCAGCTCAAACCGTAGTGACGAAGAACTAGGTTTGATGTCAATTCTGGAATGAAGAAGATAAATCAGATGATATAAATTTCTTCATACGTTTTGTATGCCGACTGATTTAGTGGAACAGGCCGGCGATGTGCAGGAGGCTGAGCAGGTCTCTGAAAAAGAAATGTATTGAGGAGATAAAAATAGGATCCGTACCGATGTGTTGAAATTGTTGCTGATGTATCTTGACGCCGGACCGTCAACCAAGTACGGAGTGGATGAGGCATTCCCATTTCGTTGAACGAACGATCGGGAGGGATCCATTGAGACAATATTTCTAGATTCATAATGTTATATGATATTGTAATATTGTATATGCAATATAAGATAAAATATTTACACGAAGAACAAAGAAACAACGATGAGCGAAAACGGATAAAACTCTTTTTTGGAATTCTCAGAGCGCCCGCCAACAACCGGTTTTAGGTCTTTTGGTGGTGCTGAAAATCAGCCGCCGTGTGCAAAAAGAATGTGGATAATCTGTTTCGGCCGTTCCAAGAATTGCTTACAACTTATATTCAATTTTAGGCAGAAAAGTATGCAGCAAGAAACAAAGCCATTATTTTTGCCCAAGAAAATATCTTTGCCAGGGGCAGTACTGTGGTATAGCACCATTTAGCGTCTTTAAATATAAAGCTATCAAATATATTAAGATCGTAATTGAATACCAGCAACTGTTGTCCAATATGGTGAACTTGCAAAGTTTTGTAGAATATTTTAAGCACGGGATATGAGTTGAACGTAGCTGCTCTCACCATGGCTGCTCCGATCCAGATCCTATTCCGAATCAGTGTTAAGAGCTGGCACTTTTTAATAGATCAGTGTTCGTGTGTCAGAATGATGTATGACATTACGATCCGCGCAGTCCTGGTTCTCACACCAAGACTTCAAATACTATAATTTCAGCATTGTATCAATCAAGAAATCTATTATTAGTTGGGAAAAGTAGGCAAAAGTGATTCCTTCTGCATCCATTCTGCCAACTTTTGCATTGTTTGAAATCTGGGAGAGAATTAAATAAGTTTATTATTGAACTAAGTTAAAATATTCGATTTACCGCATAAAGATATTGTATAATTATGGTTATACAGCCGGTGGCGTCTCCATAACTCAACACAATAAGAATACACATAGGTGCGCTAGGGTCAAGTATAGATGTTACACTTGTCAGATGATTAGTTGACAGCTATATGATATCTGACTCTAGATAATGGAATGGAACTGGCGGAAACATAAACATCAAAAAGCATACTACAATCGGACCTTCTCAAAGGACTGTGCGCCCGTAAATGAGGGTAGAGTCAGACCGATTTTGAGATGCATTTTAAGTTCGATAAAGATACGGAACTTCTGTATTATCCAAATGAGATAAAAAGATCAGTGCCGGGCATAAGCTTGAAACGCCGACTAATCTGTAAATTTGATAAGTTAATGAATATCCTTCATAGTATTTCTGCACTACAGAGGCGCCCGGCCCGGCCCGGCTCGGCCTGGGTTTGAAAATTTGAGGCCGGGCCGATATCCAGTTTGTTGTACACCCAGAGGTGGTTATCCGGCCGGCCTGGGTTTCGAATTTTCAGGCCGCATTCTGCTGTTTGTGGCTGAAACCGGTACAATTTCACTTATGAGCAATCGTAAACTGGGTGCACGATTCCTGACCCAGTCCTTTAACCCCAATGCAGCGGTTAACAATCGGTGATAGCTGCGGTTCAGATTCGAAAAGTACTTTATTAGCAAGAGCCGAAATGCTACGTTGACTTGAATGCTAGAAGCCTCAAACCAAATCAGTTCTTCAATGTATTCTCCTAGATGATGTTGATCTAGTATTCTCGACAGTGCTTCCAATAAATCGTTTGTTGTCCATTTCATAACTGGCCGGCTGCTACTACGTCCAATCCTTTGAAACTATATATGATATATTTTCTTTCCTATATTAATTATAATTAGTATAACTTATGAGATTATGAGGCAAAGCTTCAAACCAGAGGGCCACCCACGCCCCCACTGGGCCACCACGCCCCCACTGAGCCACCGCGCACCTAAACCGTTGGTTAAATTCCAACCCCTGGAAGTTTGAAAGGTCAACCAAATCTTTGCTAATACCGCAAACTAAAAAATGATCGTAGCTTGTATCGATAAATTGAAAAACAATGTTTGTTGACTGAGGAAGTGTGACCTCTTTGCGGGCCAGGCCAAATCGGCCGGGCGTGAAACCAAAAGATGGAGTTCTTTTTTCTATGTTGTAGCACAAGTAAAAACCTACCAAATTAATACCAAAATTGTACAAAAAAGATGATTTTCTGCAAAGTTATGGTGTAAAAACCACATTGTTTCCATGAGACCCGGCCTGTGAGAGGTCTGGAGGAAATGTTTCAAAACAACACAAAATCTGAGTATCTCTGATTCTTTAGTACTTTAGGGATCTCCTCAATCCACTCTCAAGTATAGTCCATAACAAAACAAAAGACTGCAGTGAGCGGTGTTGTTTAAGGTTTCAAAATCGCTCGTTCTGTGGCATAATTAAACTTCCATTATATTGTTAGTATTCTTTGCTATTGGTTCACTTTAGATTCCAGTAATGTTTTGTAATTTCTTGTATCTGTAATCTGTAAATATGATAAGTTAATTATTATCCTTTTTAGTATTTCTGCATTCCAGAGGTGCCCGGCCCGGCCCGGCCTGGGTTTGAAAATTTCAGGCTGCATTCTGCTATTTGTGGCTGAAACCGGTACAAATTCACTTATGAGCAATCGTAAACTGGGGTGCACGATTCCTGACCCAGTCCTTTAACCCCAATGCAGCGGTTAACAATCCGTGATAGCTGCGGTTCAAATTTGAAAACTACTTTATTAGCAAGAGCCGAAATGCTACTTTTACTTAAAAGCTCAACTTTAAATATTTATACTCAATACTTTATAATCCATAGTCGGCGGTACTAATCGCCTGCAGCTTAAGGTCTAAAAATTTGAATTAGGGGACAGAATTGCTCTAATTGCTCTAATTAGATCTAATGAGTTTGCAGTTCGTACCGTAACCCTAACCGAAACCCCTAAACGAAACGTAACCGTAACCGAAAAATAGACTAACCCAGAACTATTTGGAATCCCTTTCTGACTCGTCAAGCTAATAAAACCGGAAGTTACATAGAAATACTGTAACTCACTTCAAATCATTTTTCTTTTACATCCTTACATCCTACTATACACATCCTTTTTGACCTTCTTTCCTCTTATTTTGGTCGTATTTCGAAAAGGCACCCTAAGTTGAGAACATTCCATAGATAGTCTGTAAAGCCCCCTCCATATCCGTTTTAGCAAATGTTTCAGAATGTTTGGTACATGTGTTGTCTCGTGTAATACAGTTGTCAGTGTAGATCCAATTTATTTACATAGTATATAAAATTAAAAAAAAAAAAAAAATTAAAGCTTTATATGGACTCCGTATCCTCCCCCGATCCGATCAGAATATTAACCTAAATCAGTTGATTTTTTTCATAAAATTTGTCACTGCGACGACTTTTTGAATTTTTTTGTATTTGAGAAACGGGCTGGCCCGCGCCATTACAGTGAGCAGTTTCCGTTTACAGAGTATATATACCATCCCAATACCTAGGTTTCCAGCTCGATATCACGAGCGGGGTGCGGTGTTATAAGAAATTAATGTAAATCGGTAGACGTGGTGCGTTTTCTTTAAATTAACATTCATTTTATATTACCGCGCTGGAAACCTACGTCCTGAGATAGACTATATTACCATAATCACTGTTCATTCCGTTTGTTTGCAGAGTATATTATATTTTCATACATTTAGCCTTCACATGGACTCCATAGCTTCTCCCGATCCCGCATGTCTTTTGAACTTGGACGCCTATGTTTATTTAACAGTAATGCACTCGATGAGTGTAGTCTCAACTATCATAAATGCTTTTTGTGCTTTTGTTATTCTTAAATATTCTCCGCCTTATTTTGGATGGTATAAATGGAATCTCATTATGTATCATATGTCCACGTGGATACTCGATTGGGGATTTACTATAGGAACGGTAAGTAGCTTTGAGGGATAGGATTTAGTAGGAGTTGGCCAGTGATCATAAATTTCACGGTGGCAGTCGATTTTTGAAAAATCAGCCAGGAACGGTTGGTTAAATTCCCGCCCCCTGGAAGTATGGAAGTTCAACCAAATCATAATGCTGGTATGGTAAACTATATAATGATCGTAGCTAGTATCGATAAATTGAAAGTTGACTGTGGAAGTCAGACCTCTTTGCGGGCCAGGCGAAACCGGCCGGGCAAGAAACCAAAAAGATGATTTTATGCAAAGTGTAAAAACCACATTTATTCCATGAGACCCGGTGGTGAGTTTTCTGGAGCAAGCAAATGTTTCAAAACATCACAAAATTTGATTATCTATGATTCTTTAGTGAATTTCTCTATCGGTATGGTGCCCCTCATGCCCATAAATCTCACTCTTAATTAAGAAATACCTAAATACCTTTTATATTTGGGTGGGAACGACTAAACTATAGTTTTAACATAAGCTGGAAGTCAAGTTCCCACTCTCAAGTAGTAGGGGTGGCAGTTAGCAGGTAGGCCCCAATTGGCCCCCTTTTCAAAATAATGGGAACTCATACACATAAGTCATTGAAGCGGACCAAACCAGGTCTGAAATTTCCGCGTTTAGGATCGACAGGGCCCCAAAAATTGTGAAAAGGGGCTGTCCCGCCAGCCTTTTCCCATCCATGTAGTATTCTTTGTTATTTTAGATTCCAGTAATGATATATCCTTACCCAGCCGGTTATCAAAACGGTATTAATAGGGTCACGACAATTTTATTCTGAGATGAACCTTATCTGACAGTCAACTATATTCATTTTCGTGCCATTGTATAGCCCGCAGTCTGATCTATCGAATTGAGATTTTTTCGAACATTGGTTCAGTCGTTTCTCAGAAAACTTATGCTTGATTCTAAAAAGGGCGCAGTTCTTCAACCCATCACAGCTCTTGGTCAGCCTTGGTCACAGTCAGAGCTGGTTACCGGCCCCGCCCGGCCTGAAATTTTGAAACCCAGGCCGGACCGGGCCCGGCCGGCCGGATAACCACCTCTGATCACAATGGTTCTAATTTGATAAATACTTCATTATCAAGAGCCGAAATGCTACTTTGACTTAAAAGCCCAACTTTAGATATTTATTCTCAATACTTTATAACCTAGCAAGAAAATTATCAAAAATCATCACTTCCTAATAAACGTTCAAGTTTTGAAGTTCCGTCGCGGTAATCTTGCAGCTGTCTAGTTTTTGGTCTAACTCTTACTGGTTTCATGTTA
>JAQGAV010001837.1:0-18485 GCA_034691345.1 Phasmarhabditis papillosa
AAATTTAGATTTAACATAACCCAAACCTACTCGAGCTACATATAAACAACTCTTTTGCATCCAACCTTACTTAATTCCCACGAAACATAACCTTCAATAACAGAGCTATATACTAAGACTTTTATAATAGTACCGTTCCTGACTTGCTGGTCCACTAGTGCTATTGATAGTACTTCTAACCTTTTAAAAATAAGTATAAAACCATTGTTAAACCTCTATTATTGGTCTGTAAAACTAAATATTTCCCATTTTCAGAAAGACGGTGATGTCTGGCGTACTGAGGGCCACAATTCTGATGGCAAGCCCTTCGTGATCACCTCGGACAAGGTGGTTCTGGCATGCGGCAAGACGCAGTGTCGCAAATTGGGGGTGAGCTGATTTGGTTGAGCTGCGGCGGAGTGTGATTGCGTACTGTTGGAGCTACTGAAAATGCCATTCTGTTCTGTTTTGCACTGCTTTGTAACTGGAAAAAGTAACTGCAAAAAAATCTTTAGACTCAAAAATAATCAATATTTTGCAGCTCCCGAAGGAAGAAGAATGCACTCATATTGTATATGACGTGCCGTCGTTGAAGGCCAGGATTGAACATGATATCGAACAGGGAGAAGAATATACGACGTACGTATAAAAAAGAGAATGACTCATATCCTTAAATTCAATTCAACAAGCATTGTTGAACATTCAGGAAGTGTTACAAAGGTTTAAATATACTCATACATCTATAGTCTGTATCAAAAGCTAAGTCTCGAGCGCAGTATTCCGGATAGCAGCGGTGTTAAATCTAAATGAATGTACTTTTAATGAAGGGGGTTACCAGTGCACTGATTTTCATTCATTTTTATATGAATCCGCTGCTCCGCAGGATTCCGCGCTGGAAGCCAGCTCTACCGGCTTAGGTTATATAGCTATCTATAGCTTTTGAAATACTCAATCACTTTTTTACTTGTTTGGGTTATGTTAAATCTAAATTTTGTGATGATCTCTGTGACATTGGCAGATTAGGATTCTGCGCTAGAACCTAGCTGTTGATACAGAATATATCTTGCACTAACCGTTCGCAATATTGCCGGTTTCTAGTGTTGAATAATACCTAAAACATAAAGGTTTAAAAAACGAGACTCCGTAACATGCCGGACCGAAATCGACATATTTTGCCTCTATAGTCGACTGACGGATCGCTTGAGGTAAAGGACTGAGCGATGTTGCGCTGGAGCGCTAATCTGTTTGGGGTTCAGTCTATTGCCTCCTAGAAACCGCGCACCTTTGCCGAACGCTACAAGCAATTCGTCCGTCGGATATACCCGCCCCTAGCTGAATCTCACCTAAAATTGCCCTTATGAAAGTAAAAAACACAAATGTTTCAGTGGCGCCGGTTGTTGTCGAGTAACGGTGGTGGGAGACGGAATTTCATCTGCCGATGTAATCCGATATTGTCTGGAGAAAGACATCCCCGTACTCCATGTGATGAGGAGGAACGATAGACAGTTAAGAAGTAAGTAACAAATGGAAAACAAGAACAATCCTTAATAGAGTTGGACGGCTCGGCCAGAAAACACGAGCCCCAGCCCGCAATTGGAGTTTGGGCTCGGCCCGAGGCCCCAAAGCCCGTTTTGACCAAAGCCAAAATCTAATGCTTATTTTGACTCCTTATTGCAAAAGATCCGGCCTCTACAATTAATGTTTATTGAATAATTGCAGATATACTAATGGCCCGACTATCTGCCACTCACTACCAGGAGTACAACCAGATTCACCGTCTGATGACAGGTCGGGATAAGAATTCTCTTTATGAGAGATGTCCCTCTTCCACAATTGAGTCTATTGATGAGAGTGGTATCACCATTAACACACCTAAGGGCATCAGAGAGGTAAGATAAGGAAGTTAATAGATACCTAGATAATACTGATAATTCACAGAACTATAGTCTGTATCAAGAGCTGGCTACTAGCGCAGCACAGGGCTGGGAATTTGACGGGCCGGGCGGGGCCGAAAATTTGAGAAGAGGGCCCGCCCGGCCGGTTTTTTCCCCTGGCGCAGCATCCTGCAGAGCAGCGGTGTTATATAAAAAAGAATGATCTGGCAACCAAGCTCTTGATATAAACTGTAAGCCCAACTCCATGAAATAGCATCAAGGGTTTCCTCTAAATCAGCAAGAACCTACACTTTTCTCCAGAAACCACTCAAAATTTACTATTACAAGTTCTTTTATACTAATAATAATCAAAAAGTAGGGTTACTATTCAAATTCACATTTTGAAATTCAATTCAACAACCCTAATTGAAATATATTCTCAGTTCTTACTTGATAAGGAGCTTGGAATCCCAAATCCTCAACTACTTCAAAAACAGAACTTATATTTTCAGGAACAGTTCGGGCTAGTGGCCGTGTGCATCGGTCGTGTTCCCGATATGGATGGTGTTCTCCCTCCAGACGTCTCATTATCCTCCTATTTCGAAGACAATGATCCCAGTCTGATGGCTATTGGTTCATTTGCTGGAGACCACTTTGTCCGTTACGTAGTCGGCGGTAGCCTTGAAGTGGCCCGAAAAATTCATGCCGATTTTATGCAGAACAATAATCACATTAAGTGTTGACTATATTTAATATTATACCTAAATCACTTTAATCTACGTTCCATATCTTGACTTAGGTAGCAGAAACCAGATGCCAACCGTGAAATTCAAATTTCCTTAGAAACTTCTATAGAAATTTTATTTTTACTTCATTGGAATATCTTTTTTGCTATCTGATAAGGTAGCGCCAACTTATCTTGCGAGCTCGGATAATTGAACTTTCGGAACCAGTTCGTAAGGTATTCCATAAATGTGCCACCTTGAAGAAATCCATTCCACAGTTTCAATACTGTTTTAATCATATTACTCCAATTATATTATATATCGTAACTAATCGATCTATTGTTGACAGTAACTGAGCTTCCAGTTTTTTTTAAATATTTAAATGTTTTTTTTCTTATTTCTTTGTTGTCCAAATCTTGTTATAACGAGCAGGTAACTTCTTCTTACAATTTTTAGTAAGGAGCGCCTTATTTAGCTTAGCTTGACATTTTACATACCGGTCTTACCAATTGTGAACTATATTTATTATTACGGTAACAGCTATTGAACCCCACTACCACAGTCCCTTATCAAAATCAGAGCTATGTAGTGACGAGCCGGGCCGGCCAGTTTTAGAATTTTCCGGACCCGGCCGCAGCGCTGAATTACCACTACTGACTCAAATGTAAGCATTTTCTCCCTCTGAATATTCCCATTTATTGTTTTGTTTCTAATTGTACGAGTGACAATTGGTTTGTGAAACTAATTACGAGTATATCATTTCTGTTCATTCAGAAAGTGAACTAATTTAATAATAAATACTTACACTTAATCTAGATACATTATGTGAAAACAATTACCAAACCAAAGCTCAGATAAAAGTACATATTAAACATTATACATACAACAATTTTCACGTATGAATATTCAACAAGGAGGTAAAAGGGTTGAACTATTCTGGTGTTAAACAACATTTCTAATATAGCCAATAATTAAGAATATCCTATCTTCTCAAGTGAAAATACACTTCCACTTATATATAAACGGCAACTATGCATCAGAATGAGATTTCACTTTTTATTAAACAGCTAGGACCACCTGCAGTCCTTTAATTACTTTAAATGCATCTCATGAGTACAAAAATTGAATTAACAGTTCGAAATCGTGTCGAGATTCGAGTAAAAATTGCGTAACAGCCAATAGACGCGCGCGTCTATTGGCGTCTATTGGCGGTTCTGCCCTGGGTCAGCTGAAGAACATTTTTGAAGATGGATGCACAGGCCGAGCCGTTTGTGCTCATTGCGTGATGTCAATTTATTAGAAAATCATTTTTCGCATTTTCTCCTTTATCTCTGAAACGTTCAGGTGCACCATGCCTCTTATACTGGATGTGAAAAGAAAGCTGCTTGCCCGGTCCGATAGGGTGAAATGTGTTGATATTCACCCTACTGAAAAATGGATTCTGGTTGCCCTCTACAGCGGCAATGTTCACATATGGGACTATGAAACCCAACAGTTGACGAAATCATTTGAGGTTTGTTGTATTCTTCTTCTTTATAATTGTCGTGTTCTCAGGTTTGCAAGTTACCCGTCCGAGCCGCCAAATTCATTCCCCGTAAAAGTTGGATCGTAACTGGTTCCGATGATATGAATATGAGAATATACGATTACAACACATTAGAACGTGTTCACCAGTTTGAAGCACATTCGGACTATATCAGGTTGGAAATCCAGCATAGCTACAACTATTTTATGCGTGTCTTCAGATCAATTGTTGTTCATCCAACCCAACCTTTTATCCTCACGTCAAGTGATGATATGCTTATCAAGCTATGGGATTGGGATAATAAATGGCAGATGAAGCAATCTTTCGATGGTTTGCTCGTTTTCGTACAGCTATTATTATTCTACTTTAGGTCATACTCACTATGTAATGCAAGTTGCAATCAATCCTAAAGATAATAACACCTTCGCAACCGCATCACTCGATAAAACTGTGAAAGTATGGCAGTTTGGAAGTCAGACTCCTAATTTCACTCTCGAGGGGCACGAGAAAGGAGTTAGTTCAAATATTCTTTTAATGTAGTAATTTCGATCTAGGTTAACTGTGTTGATTATTACCATGGCACCGACAAGCCATATTTGATTTCTAGTGCCGATGATCATAAAGTTAAGATCTGGGATTATCTGGTAAATTTGATGCGTAATCGTGATTCACCTCTGAATTCTATAGAGTAAAATGTGTGTGCAAACTCTTGATGGACATGCTCAAAACGTTTCTTCCGTTTGCTTCCATCCTGGACTGCCTTTGATCATTACTGGTAGCGAGGACTCTACTGTTCGAATCTGGCATGCTAACACATACAGGTTTGTCATTTTACCTATTGTTCAATAACTCGATCAATTCAGATTGGAAGCTACTCTCAACAACTATGGTTTGAAGAGAGTATGGTGCATTCAAGCTCAAAAGGGATCCAATACCGTCGCGATTGGTTATGATGAAGGTTCGGTGACTCTCAAGCTTGGTCGTGAAGAACCTGCTGTCAGTATGGATTCTTCCGAAATAATCCTCTGGGCTGAGCATTCCGAAGTACATGCAAACCTAAAGGCTATTGATGCGGAGACTATCGATGCAGCACAAGGTATATCTTAATCAATAAACAATTATTTATTTGTTTATATTTTACAGATGTTGAGCGAATTCTTCTAGCTGTGAAAGATATGGACCCTTGTGGACGCGACTTCGTCTTTGTGTGAAAGATATGGGCCCTTGTGAAATCTACCCTCAAACTCTCATGCACCAGTGTGCCATCTCTGAACAAGACATTAATTTAATAATAAATACTTACACTTAATCTAGATACGTTATGTGGAAAACAATAACCAAACCAAAGCTGAGATAAAAGTACATATTAAACATTATACATACAACAATTTTCCCATGTAAATAAATATTCAACAAAAATATCCTGGTATATTAGTTACCATATTTATGATATAAAGGTCTAAAAATTATAATTAGATCATACATATTCTCTAATTGCTATAATAACCTCCAGAGCTGTTAAGCTGGCCCGCAAACCCAATTTTTCTAAGCCCGGCACGGGCTGGCCCGAATCGAGGAAAATATGGAGGGAGAAGTCAAGGTTCGATCCCCGCCGAGGACATTAGTTTTGCAAATTATTAAATGTTCAGAATAGAAAAAGTGCGGGCCGAGTCGGGCCGGCCCAGCCTTTCTCAATTCTTCAAAAGACTCGGCCCGCACTTTTCGACAGGTATGAGTAACACCTTGCAAGAGGCTAGTCCGCCAACTATAACCAATCGGCAAAAAATGGTACTATCTCGTTTCCGAACTGGCCGAAACAGAACTGACCTTTGCGAACCGGCCGGTTACGAACTGTGTGCTGATTTTTTAGGAAAAAGTATGAACTATTTAACTATCTTAATCATTGAAAATTATTATTAGAACAACTTCTGATGCTGAATTGAATGCAGAAGACCATTTTTTTAATAGCTACAATTCGAATCGAGTTATCCATCAAAACTCCTTCATTCACGATTATCATCGATCACGATTCCAACACTTGGGAATTTAAATTGAATTCGGAATGGGATAGTCCACAAAATTCATTTTCACCACAATTTTACTTAAGAACTTCCAAAATTCATGTTTTTTTTTTCAAAAAAAAAATCGGTAAAACCACACAGTTCAGAAACCGGCCGGTTCGGAAATGGCCAGTTCTGTTTCGGCCAGTTCGGAAACAGGATAGTCCCAAAAAAATCGGTCTAAAACGGAATAAAGAATGAATAGCTGATGGTGATGTCACTGATGAGACATGGCATCGTTACACTAATTAGTGCAACGTAGACACTATTTCGCAAGACCTTCCAACAAAAGACTTCTAAGTTGGAACCAGTTTTATACAAAATATGAGGAGTTGATAAGATTTACAAACGCTGGCCTCGCACTTTGTATGCGTCTGCTAAATTATTTTCCGGGTAAATTTACGGCCTTCAACAACATTTCTAATATAGCCAAAAAGTTAAGAATATCCTATCTTCTCAAGTGAAAACACACTTCCACTTATATGTAAACGGCGACTATGCATCACAATGAGATTCTACTTTGTATTAAACGGACAGGACCACCTATCACGCAATAACAATTGGATACCGTTAAATTCAACAGCGACAGGAGACTTCGTAGTAGTAATATCCTATTACTGGCAGGGCCTATTTTTGTAAATCACCAGCATTACCTTACGCAGCATTGTTATCCGCAAAAACATTCTCCAAAAGTGTTTTCAAACAGGACCGCTATTTTGGTTAAAGGACTGCTTGCGCGTTGCGGGACGAATTGCATTTCATGAGTTGGCTTGACGTATACAAACGGATTTCTGTGAGACCTCTTTTCGGATTTCTGATTTTCTTAACGAATATTTTTTTAAATTAGAAATTAAGTTTTATTGAAAATGCATTACTTCTGTACCTATAAACGTTCAGGTGCACCATGCCTCTTCGACTGGATGTGAAAAGAAAGCTGCTTGCCCGGTCCGATAGGGTGAAATGTGTTGATATTCACCCTACTGAAAAATGGATTCTGGTTGCCCTCTACAGCGGCAATGTTCACATATGGGACTATGAAACCCAACAGTTGACGAAATCATTTGAGGTTTGTTGTATTCTTCTTCTTTATAATTGTCGTGTTCTCAGGTTTGCAAGTTACCCGTCCGAGCCGCCAAATTCATTCCCCGTAAAAGTTGGATCGTAACTGGTTCCGATGATATGAATATGAGAATATACGATTACAACACATTAGAACGTGTTCACCAGTTTGAAGCACATTCGGACTATATCAGGTTGGAAATCCAGCATAGCTACAACTATTTTATGCGTGTCTTCAGATCAATTGTTGTTCATCCAACCCAACCTTTTATCCTCACGTCAAGTGATGATATGCTTATCAAGCTATGGGATTGGGATAATAAATGGCAGATGAAGCAATCTTTCGATGGTTTGCTCGTTTTCGTACAGCTATTATTATTCTACTTTAGGTCATACTCACTATGTAATGCAAGTTGCAATCAATCCTAAAGATAATAACACCTTCGCAACCGCATCACTCGATAAAACTGTGAAAGTATGGCAGTTTGGAAGTCAGACTCCTAATTTCACTCTCGAGGGGCACGAGAAAGGAGTTAGTTCAAATATTCTTTCAATGTAGTAATTTCGATCTAGGTTAACTGTGTTGATTACTACCATGGCGGAGACAAGCCATATTTGATTTCTGGTGCCGATGATCATCAAGTTAAGATCTGGGATTATCAGGTAAATTTGATGCGTAGTCGTGATTCACCTCTGAATACTATAGAATAAAACGTGTGTGCAAACTCTTGATGGACATGCCCAAAACGTTTCTTCCGTTTGCTTCCATCCTGAACTGCCGTTGATCATTACTGGTAGCGAGGACTCTACTGTTAGACTCTGGCATGCTAACACATACAGGTTTGTCATTTTAGCTCTTGTTCAATAACTCCGTCATTTCAGATTGGAAACTACTCTGAACTATGGTTTGGAGAGAGTATGGTGCATTCAAGCCCAAAAAGGATCCAATACCGTCGCGATTGGTTATGATGAAGGTTCGGTGACTCTCAAGCTTGGTCGTGAAGAACCTGCCGTCAGTATGGATTCTTCCGGAAAAATTCTCTGGGCTAAACATTCCGAAGTACAACAGGCAAACCTTAAGGCTCTTGATGCGGAGACTATCGATGCAGCACAAGGTTTTCTTAATCAGTAAACGATTATTAATTTGCATCTATTTTACAGATGGTGAGCGACTTCCTCTTTCTGTAAAAGATATGGGCCCTTGTGAAATCTACCCACAAACTCTCATGCATTCTTCCAATGGACGATTCGTGGTTGCATGTGGTGATGGCGAATATATTGTATACACCGCTGTGGCTCTGCGAAATAAGGATTTTGGACAAGTATTTTATCAGGCATTGTTCTTATAATATTTGATGTATCTTAGGCATTGGAATTTGTATGGGGTAACGACCCAAATATGTTTGCCGTCCGTGATAGCGCAACGAACATCAAGATCAAGAAGAATTTCAAGGTGTGCTGAATCATAAATCCGTAGTACAAAATTTTTTCAGGACTTCAATCAAATCAGATCCGATAGCGTAATTGAGGGAATTAACGGAGGGCATCTTCTAGCCGTTCGGTCACAGAATTCCCTTTGTTTCTATGACTGGGAAACTGCACAGCTGGTTAGACGAATTGAAATTGCTGCCAAGAACGTGTATTGGAGTGACAATGGCGAACTTGTGAGCTCTTCGTCTTATTATAGTGGAAACAAGTCTTATATAGGTAGCTATTTGTGGCGAGGAGTCGTTCTACGTCCTGAAGTACGACGGTGAAGCCCTCTTAAATGCTTCACCAGAAGAGATTTCAGAAGATGGAGTGGAAGCTGCTTTTGAAATTGTTGGTAAGTAGAGTATATCATGCTCTGTTAATTAGTTTTATTAGGTGAGCATTCCGACATTGTGAAGACCGCCGTATGGATTGGAGATTGCTTTGTATACACAACTAGCTTGAATAGACTCAATTATTTCGTTGGTGGAGAAATTGTCACCATTGCTCACATGGACCGGCCACTCTACTTGGTAACCGTGTACATACATTCTGGAAAATTTTATAAATTTAGTTGGGGTACATGCCGAATGAGTCGAGAGTATATGCAGTTGACAAGGATCTGAATGTTGTCTCCTACAAGCTTCTACTCTCAGTTCTGGAATATCAAACCGCCGTTATGCGCAGAGATTTCGACTCTGCTGATAAGGTTAGTATTACTTACTATATATTGTTATACAGTTGTTTAGGTTCTCGCTACTATTCCCAAGGATCAACGTACACGTGTTGCTCACTTCTTGGAGAAGCAAGGTTTCAAGAGACAAGCCTTAGCTGTATCTCAGGACCCTGATCACAAGTAATATATACGACAGCGTATGGTACAACTAATTTGGCTTTAGATTTGATCTTGCCCTCGCTTTGGGTGATCTGAACGTGGCCAAGGAATTAGCTCTGCAGAGTGATAGCGAAGATAAGTGGAAACAACTCAGCCAGGTTAATTTTTCCTATTTCAATTTATCATTGTGTTGTTATTCAGGTTGCAACCACTAAATCTGATCTAATGTTAGCTGGCGAATGTTTGGGTCGCGCAAAAGATCTCGGAGGTCTTCTGCTTCTTGCGTCCGCTGCTGGATCTTCAACATTGATGAATCGGGTAAGCCACTTGTGGGTAATTATTTTACAAGGAGTATTTATTTTAGTTAGCCAGTGACGCCAGCTCCACTGGTAATCATAATGTTAATTTCGTTAGTAATCTCTTGCTTGGAAATGTTGACACGTGTTTGGACATTCTAATCAAGTTGGTTTAATAGTGTGAGCGTTTCTTAACGATATTTTTCAGCTCCGATCGAATCCCTGAAGCAGCAATGTTTGCACGTACATACTGTCCATCTCAGGTCAACAGGGTAGTTGCACTGTGGAGAGAACGTGGCTCCAAGAACTCAGGAAATACTTCAAGGGTTAGTGATATTTACATAATGTTCCTATATTTATTTTTTTCAGAAAATCTGTGACTCTCTTGCCGATCCCCAAAAATATGAAAATCTTTTCCCTGGGTATGCTGCCTCACTTAGAACAGAAGCCTACCAGCGTGCCATATCTGATCTAGACATTCCTGCGACTGCAGCTGTGAAAGTACCCAGTGCAGGTTCGAGGAACATTCACGAGGATTTGGAGAAAGCGATCGAGACAGGTTGTAGCGGATATTTTATTGATATATTCATTTATTACCTTTAGGAGCTGTCCGCTTCGATGAGGAAGGAGTTGCTCATCTAAACCGAGGATCTTCTCATGTGCAGAGACCGGCCACATCGGTAAAATCAGCTCCAGTGCAACCACCAGAGGAAGTGAGAGAACCTGTCCAACCTGCTCCACCCGTTAGAATACCAACACCAGAACCCGAGCCGGAACCAGTTGAGGAGTCTGAACCCGAATTTCAAGAGGTTTTTTTTTCATTATTATTAGGAATAACGTTATTTTAGGATGACGAAGGACTAATTGCCAATGCTGAACCTGATTTGCTGGCAGAGAGGCCACCGCCGGATGTAGTTCCCGACAACGCTGCCCCGGATTTGTTACGAAATGCTGCCGCGGTTGAGGAGAACACATGGTCTGACGACGATGACTTCGGAAACGACATTAATATGGACGATTTGAATTTAGATGAAGAAGATTGACTAGTAGTCGATCGATCCGCAAACTAAATTTTCCTATTTTCACAGCTAGTAAGTGATAACTCCGGTTTCTATCAGGAAATGTGGATCGATCGAATGTTTTGCCTTCCAGAATTCGTGCTAACTTTGGTGGAGGGTTTTCATTACAGTCTTGTAATTTGTGCATTGTTCTCCAATTTCTCATAGATCCCGTTTTGATATTCTATTTATTGTTATTATTTATTATAAGCTGTTTTGTGATAATTAATTCTTACTGGTCGTTTTGATGTAATCTGGATTGCCAGTCCGTACGATCACAGTTACACTGTCACGCTTCGGCATTCTTGTGATTTTTCTTTGCTATAATACCCTTAAGCTTCTCAGTATATAGGGATTTTTAGTACTACTTATTGTAACATAGATTTTAAGCTTCCGCACCTTTAATTTATATTGTACTCGTAATTGTTTTATCGAAGTCGGATGTTGTTTTGGTAAGGGATGTAGATTTTGTTTGAACATTTACGTATCTTTTTTGTATTGTTTATTTACGTGTTTTTTGTAAAGAAATTTTGAGATCAGACCTTATTTTTTGTTTCCGTTGAGTTGTTGCGTACTCCAAAGGTGTTTAGTTGACTTCTGTTCTGCTAGTCACGTGATGGTCCAGTCCCGCATCCAGATGGTGTCAGGAGTTTTAAACAGTGTAATTGAATATATTTATTTTATGTCGCGAATAGAAAAAATAGTTGAGTAGGTTTTAAGGCACAACTGAGGTGATTGATTATGTATATTATGGTTTAATTGGGATAGCTGCGCCGTGCTACGTGGGAACCGCACTGGTTCTTCTCGAGATCTTTGGTTTGAATGTCCCGGCCGATAGCGCTCTTTGGGTGGAAGTTGGTACCTAAATGACCATATTGTATGTTTCATTCGATAGGCAAGCAATATTGTTCATCACCTACCTCAAGTGTAGTCACGGCGGCTAATTGTCAGCTGGATGAGCGGGGCTTCTCATGAGGGGTTATATGAGGAGTGCTGACTTCGGATGGCTGAAAAATCATTTGTTATTGGGGAATGTTAACTTGACATGTTTACTGGAGGATTGCTGTGACCGCGTGTCCATTATTACAATGTTAATGTAAGGTAAAACGGTTATTGATACACTTTCAGTAACTATTTGGCATTTATATAGACTAACCAAATGCCCAAAAACATAACCAATAGATTTGGCAATGCTGTCCGAGAACGGGTCCATGAACATGAGGGTATTCTTCTTTGATTCAATTAAATGAGCAGAAATTTTCTCTCTGGAAAAATAAATATAGCATTTTTATTCCCGGGTCATTGGACGTACCGATGATTAGGTGGCCTGGAGCTTCTGATTTCGATGTGTTCATCCAGGTAGAAACGGGATCGGTCGTAGAAGATGGCCCGTTTTCCTGGCTAAATTAAACTTCAGTGCATTTCTGTCTACAGTGTTTTTAGCCCAATTGTAGCAAACTGTTGAATTTTAGTTATATTTTTATATCAGAGAAAAATTAAAAATGTGGCGACCTTACTCCAAACAACTTCTACCTAGAACGGGCCTGATAAAATAATACCCTGAATAGAATACTATTTCCAAGGGCCAGGGCCAACAATGGTTCAATCATTGATATGGAGGGTAGAGTAACCTACCGGTAATCGATCCAGGATAAGTGAATCCAGCACCACGGCAAAGTTTTCGTCGTGACGACCGACTTTATCGATGTAGTTCTGCACGTCTTGAATTTGTTCGCGCTAAAAAAACTTTGTAAGGATTTCGGAGCAGGTAGTTTCCCCAAGATCTCTCTCAGCATGTAGAGAGGCTTGGTTACAACTTTTCTCATTCAAAACTTGTTATATTGCTATGTACAGTGTTACTATATTGATTTTATACAAAATTCAGTGAGAGATCACTTAGTGAACTCGTTAAAGTTAATGTGTTACTCTTGATTGTACTCACCATGTGGTCTTTTCGTTTCGAGACATCACTTAATCTGATTCGTTTCATTCTGTAGTAGCTTAGATCTATATCAGTTAAGAAGTGCTCCTCTGAAATAGGGTACTAAATAATTTTCTATTTTCACCAGATGAGATTAGACCAGGCCAAGTCGGCACAATTTTTAGATTTTCACTTGAAGCGGATCTTTCCTCTTAAATAACTAGGAGACTTCAAAGAAGGGTCTGTTAAAACCGAAAGTTCCACCCCTTGTCAAGAAAGAGACCCTATCTTTTCAATCAGCTCCGAAACTAGGACTACTTTTGTCGAGACTATCCGAGTCATGTTGGAGGTATGAAGCATTCCAATGTGGCTACTGTAGTTTCAAGACAGCACCTATTTCTCGAATTCAAATATAAACTAGGTTTCTCCCTTTAATATCAGTTAATATTTTGTTGTATAATGTTTGCTATATTTGTTTTTCCTATTCTTAGAAATTAATGCTCTCTATATTAATCTTGGAATGCTAACGGAAGGGGTTACGTAAGGCGAAAATCATTGGTAATTTCCTAATTTACTCAGGAGCGATATAAATAACATATTATGTAGTAGCTGGAAGGTTTCTAAGTTATCATGACAAAACATTGAACACATTTTTGGCAGCTGAGAAAAAAAACTTCAGAAAAATAAACTATGTACTAATCTTGGGCTAACTAAAGAAACTGGATTCAGAGAACTTTCAAGTGGAGTTCTATAGTACTGACTTCTAGATGATATTTTTTGCTATAGACTGTCTTTCGTTCGTTCCTTACCACAACGTTCATTCAAATCTATATATCAATTGCTTGTATTACCCACATGTTGGGCCTGGCCCGAGCCCCCCGGGTCCCAAGGCGGGCCCGCTGGATGGACTGAATAGATGAATAGATCACATACTTGCTGCACCAGATTATTTTAATCGTTTTTGAAAACTTTAACAACTTAATAAACTTACTCATTGTGAAGATGATGACTCTAGGCAGCGAGCGTTGCTGTGTAAAACCAAGTTCTTTTATAATATGTCTGACTGTACGCACAGTGTTTGTCATTTGACCACTACAACTGTTCGTCTGACCATCAACGTACTTTCCCGGGGTTGGAATCTTTGCTAAAAAAATCCGAATTTGTTACAGAGGGTAAGGGAAATAATATGGCGTTCTTTTTTGAAAGAATAACAAACTATGCGAATTATTTCCAGCCTATTATGTATTATGCTAGCTCAGTCTGGAATGAGACCTTTGGGACTTGACAATAGAATATTTCCTGAATTCAGTGACACAAACAGTTGTGTCACCGTAGTTCGCGCAAAGTACTGAGATATCAAGAGTTAAATGAAGCTGTGTATGCTGCGTATTTCGTCATTTTTAACACTGCACCTGCTGGCATTCTACGCGCGCGGTATCAGCAGATTGCAAACTTGCTATCGCTATGCCTTACTCAGACAAAATATTGCAATACGGCTGCTTATTAACACAGCCTCATTACTTTTGAATCTGACTATATCTTATATCAAGGTTATTCTTAGTTTTTGTAGCTCACCTCTTAGTGTTAGTTTAACCATCCTTCTAGTTCGCTCAAAGTATTCCAGGTACGGCCCCACACATCGTTTGTAATTCTCTATGCGTTTCTAAAATAAATAAGTAGAATATTACTAAGAGAAGTGTTTAAGATATATCTCCGTCATAAAAAGTTTCAATGTTTAATTATGCAACTCAATGTTTGTGCGACAATTTTATTGCGCGGCGCAATTTGCGCCGCGCAATAAAATGACCCGACCCGTTTGAGAACACCGGGCTTATTGTTAGGAAAAACGAAAAACAACTTTTCAAAACAGATCAACGGAATTCGATATCGCAAAAACTTTTCAGTCTAAACCAGGTTCAGCGGTAGTATTGGAAACAGGGATTTAGGTATTCCCTTGCTCCGAAAATCAATTACGAAGGCTACCAAAGTTCATTTTGATGCTTTGAATTCATGGAAGACCAATTTTTCCTTTGTGAGACCCGATATCCCGGGCCAGGCCGATTTTTGATGGTCACATTTTTCTAAATGAGGTGGGGACGGTCCTCCCCCCTACGATAAACAAACCTCCGTCTTATCCTTATTCACATCATCTATTCCTTGCATTACAGAGTTTAGCTCCTTGCTCAGTTTAGGACCACCTTTGTCTTCCTGAAAATTAAGGTGATGAAAGGAATACTTTATAGGTAGAGATGGGCGACTCGGTTCCTTCGCTAACCGATACCAGTGCTGACAGCCCCCCCCCCCCTCACCTTTACGAGGTACACCTGTGCCATTTGACCGAGCCGAGCAGACTCTTAAGTGTACTGCTTAACGTGACGTTAAGTTGTTGTAAATAAACAACTTAACGTGGAGTCTTTTTTGCGTGAAAAATTTCTGTGAACAAATTAGCCAAACTTCTGTAAGACTTTCATACCTTCTTTTTCTCTTCAACTTCGTCAAATACGACATTGACATTTAGGGCCAGCATGATAGGATGCTAGAAAGAAATGATTAAATTTGCATACAATAATACATTTTATTAACACCGCTTCTCCGGCCAATACTGCGCTGCAATTTCTAGATCTTGGAAAAGACTATGTATTAAAATAATTTGGGATATAGGGTGGGAAAAATGGCCTGCATAGAATCCAAACCAGAATTGGTAAAAACAGAGACATTTTCCAAATATTTCAAACAAAGTAGTTTGGTTTGGACGTTCATGTTTACGATTGAACCCCAGTTAAGCGTATTACCGTGTCTTAGCATCTGTTCATCCCATTCGGAATACAGAATAGCCTACCTTTCGTTCAAAAGAAGCCAAACTAATGTCTGGGTCTGATTTACTGAAGCAATGTGATTTCATAAGATATGTCATTTCGGGAATAATATCTGAAAGTATGGAATACTCCTAGAAGTCCCCGAGGTCACGCTTTCCTTCTTTATGACTTAGTCGATTATCTTTGATGAAAATTACACCAACGGCGCGGTAAACAGTTTACCGGCATACCGTTTTGGTTCACTGTATTACAAAGTATTTTATTTCCTGTATCACTCGTATCATAATAATAATGGATTTCTTCGAGGCAGGGCTTCGAACATTCATTACGGAATCTTTACAGCAAAGACGGCTACTTTCTAACATTTTGTGTTAAAACACGGGATAAACAAGCTGATGGTTTTTCAAGCCTTCTTCAGCTACTGGGAGCGAGCCCACATCCTCAGATCTCCGTGATTGAGACAGCAGCTCTTTAACTGACATACTATGTTTCTGCCCGAATGATCTCCCCAAGGCTGGGAAAAGGCCGGACGGGACGGCCCGGTCCGATTTCCCAAAAAGTCGGCCAGGCCGGCCCTAGTCTATTTTATATTTTTTAGCGGATATTCTTCAAAAAAGTTAGTGTTCAGTGCTATTTTTCGGCATTACCCATAAAGAGTGCAATAATCTTTAGATATTGCTGTTTGTGGACATTATTTACCAGAATATTCACCTAAATCAGTCGATTTTTTTCATAAAAAATATCACTGCGGGGGCCGACTATTTGAATTTTCGGCCCTGTGCGGGCCCCCCGACTTCCCAAATGTTCGGCGCCGGCCCGTGAAATTCCCAGCCCTGGCTCTCCCTAATAGATATATATTTTAGAACTATCTTTTTACGAAATCTCCAAATAGCCATATTAACTGCATTTCACCCACCTATAACGAATCTTTGCATAAACGAGGTACTAATCCTTGAGCTTATCATAGTGAAAATCCAGTCGAGAGAAAGCATACCCGGATCTGCCTGAAAGGGAAATTCAAGGAATAGAGCAACTTTGTCCATCTGGTTCAAGCAGGATGGGAAGAGGCCTGCCGGGCCGACGTTCCTAAACCTCGGCCGGCGGCTCGGTTCTTGTTTCAGACCTATTTAACCTATTTTACGTATTTATTAGCCTGTCGGCCATCCCAGTTCCACAACTGGGTTCAAGACCCCTTTTACTAGATAGCTTTTCCAGACAAAAACAAGTCAGGAATATGGAAGTACTCTTTCGATTTGGGAATGTTTTTTCTAGAAACTTCAGAAACCTTCATCCCGGAACCAAATATATTATTCGAATAAGCAACGGTCTAATTTAAATCTTCAAGCGAGAGCTATTTTCTTGTTTCCAGTTCCGATTGGTGATATTGCCTGCAGTCGGAATTTAACGAGACCAAAACTATAGTCTGTAACAAGAAAAAGGCTGCAAGGTGCGCTGTTATAAAGGCTTTCAGAAATTGCTCATTTTTGTCGAAAGTAGATGTTCTTGGTATAATTAGAAGCGCAATTTATTGCTTGTTACTAGAAAAATATCATTGCGTCCTTTTGCGATGATTTGATTTCACAAAACCCATATACGTAGTTGCGAAAGCCCCGATTTAACACCGCACCTTGCAGCCTTGTGACGGACTATATTGTTAACCAAAATCTAGGTTTCCAGAGACAGAAATATCCTGAATAGAAATTTGGTGGATTGCCTTGGCCTCAAAAGTAACTTCATTTTATTAAAAAACTGCTATTATCAAGGATACCGCGCTGGTTACCTAGCTCTGAATACAGACTTTACTTGAATTGAGAACTGACTTTAATAGCAGCTGCTATCTCATGTGCCTGATCATCAGGTTGTCCTATCTTGTTTGGCAAATAACTAAATACAATATCATCAAGAGAAATAGGAACAAAATCAAAGCGACGCATCAGTTCCTCCATGATGAGGCCTTTATCAGAACAAGGCCCACCTAAAATTATACAAATGTGAGATGTTTGCAAAATGCAAAATTAACTGCCTCATGCTGGAATCGAACCAGCGACCTTCTGTTTACTAGACAGACGCTCTGCCACTGAGCCAATGAGGCATATCAGAAGGAATTTTGTAATGGCTGATCAAGCGATGTACATGACAGCAGGCCCTATTTACATTTAAATATTTTTGTTTTGCGACTACATGATTCATTACAGAGACTATTTATTCGCTTGAAATAAATTTCAGAGCACATAAAACTTTTAAACATTTAAATCCAATTTTTATTACGTCCGTTCGACAAGAATTGAATAGCGAGTAAAGCAGACGAATAATCTACTCTCAATCTACAGTAGAGATGGGCATTTTGGGCTGGATTCCACCACAGCCCAGCCCTGGCATATGCAAATCTGGGCCCATCCTAAACGTCCGTCGTTGATTAAACAGCCCAGCCTAAACCCAGCCTAAACCCAGCCGAAACCCAGCCTAAACCCAGCCTAGCCCTAGCTTCTTAAAATTTGCACCCAGCCTAGCCGAGCCCAGCTCAGCTGACTTAAGCGTTCACTTTGCCAATCCTAGCTCCACATCTCTAGTCTACAGGATTGTGTGATTTCATCTAACTGAATAAATAATAACTGGCTTGTGACTGTTTGTGAAGCCAGGGCACGCGGCTATACGATATTTCGGATAGCAAATCCTTGCGACTATTCGGTTCACAGAAATAAGGTGCTATATACACATTACGCGGACGACCAAGAAGAAGGTGGAAAGATGATCTAGTGGAACAATGCGGTCAAAACTGGATGAACAAATCCACTACCAATACAAATGAATGGAAACAATGCCAAGCACGACATATGGATACTTTGAAAGATCTCTAAAGTTATCTC
>JAQGAV010001838.1:0-18482 GCA_034691345.1 Phasmarhabditis papillosa
CTCTGAATCCGAGAGGATCTGAGGCTGTGGGTTCGACTCCCCGTAGCTGCAGAAGGCTTGGGAAACCAGCAGCTTATCTATCCCATGTTTCGTGCCCCTGGAGACTTAAGTTAATATATTATTAGGTCAAGCTTTTATACAGGCAGTTCAACACTATAAAATACAGGTTATTTTGGTAGAGTTTTAATCGATAAGTGGAAAAGTTTTGTTTGCTAAAACTATATAGATATAAACTATAAATATAAAATGTTATTAAGATTTAACAATGAACCCGCTTTCCAAGGCTTTTCTATCGGTGTTTTTGTTTGTATGATAATATTTTATATATTTTTGAGTATATTGGAAATTATGTTTATTAAGGTGAGAAAGAAAGAATAACAAATATTCAATTTATAATGCAATTCATAATTTCAAGGCTTTTGATAGTGCTTGGGTGGTCCTGAGGCAGCGGAATGGCAAAGAGCCCACCGGTGTCAAATATTCCTTACCTCATTCGGACTGCCCCGTGAAATTCCCAACTCTAGCAGTAACCGATAAGAGTGTTATAAAATTTGAAAGGAGAAAAATGCAATTCAAATTGAATAAAAATTAATTCTTTAAGGGTGCTTTCCGCCTAGCTGGTTGGCAGTCTAACTTTTCGTATACCTTGTTGATTGGAATGGCTTTTAGTGGTCTATTACTCCATTTGTTATTGGCTTTAGCAATAATTTTATTCTCATTAATTCATCCTGATGTTATTAGCACTGCTCTTTTGAGAGTAAGATATTAATATAACATCACAAACCGAACTTTTGACTAATTTTTAAAAAAATGTATCCAATTCTGAATTACTCGTATCACAATAGCAGTAGCTTTCTTCGAAGCATACGTTAGGATATTTATTCCTTAATCGTCTGAGAAGAGACAGTTTCTTTCCAACATTCAGTCTTTGGGTGAAATATGACATAAGTAAGCTGCTGGTTGTCCAAACCTTCGCAGCTACGGGGAGATTTGGCCAACAATAAGAAACCTTGTAACGATATTTTTCTTTTCTTGCGCTGGGCAGCAACATTTTCTGGAGCCAAGTCCCGCTCACCAACCAGGATGTATGTGTAAACTTCTTAAATAGATAATACTTTAGTTTTTTGGAAATAGTATATTTCTACAATATGTAACCAGTACGCCATTACATGTTATTCTTACTTGCCATAGATTTCTTTTTACTTTGGAACCTTGGAAGGGACAAAGATGGTTTCCACCAATAGCAGCCAAGGTATTTAAATGTAATAAAGAATATTATAATAGTTTATTCAGCTAAGTTTCCCAGAAAACACTGTTTATACTGTATCTTACTGATTCTTGAATTCCTGAGTTTGCATTCAATTAAACGCTGAACCTATAGAGCTAATTGAATGCTAAAATCAACTCATTTAAATACAATTAATAACTTTTTCTTTACAGACAACTCTTTTAATTATTTTACTATTTTATTGTTCGTGTCTAGTTTATATGCAGTTCTCGACTGTCCATTCGGCTATTTATAGACCTTCACTGATGAATATTATCCTTATGGGCGATATAGAAAGAGGATTTGAGATTGATATGCTACAATCGTTAGTTTCACAGACTATTAAAAACATTGTTTTGCCTTTAGGGCAGGATTATTATTTAAAATATATAAGAATACAAATAGTATTTATGACCAGTATTTGGTATTTCGCCCGTTCATTTAATAATTCTCAAACAGATGCTCACACTTTTGCTGACATTCAGTCTTTGAGTGCACTTACAGTTTTGTTGCAACGGGGAATCGAACCTACAGGCCTTTATTCTTTTCCGTTGACTTGGTGACCTCCGCTCACTAGTATTTATTGTGGCCAAGTAGTGGAAATGCCAGTAGTCCGTCTAGACTCAGCGTGTAACGATATCCTTCCGAACTAATGTCCTAATAATAATAGCGAGTGACATATATACTGAATAACAAAAGTAAAGGCTCACACAGGCTAAGTTTCTCCTCTGACTTCCTCCAATTCAGAACTTCTTATACAGGGGTTTCATCTTAATCGTCCTTGTCCTTGTTGTCCTCGCCTAAATCTAAATCGCGCAGAGCAGGCGTAAAACTATAAGAAGGTACCGTAACATGTGACTTTAGAGATGGTTGTTATGGGTTGCGGATACCGCGCTTTACATATTGACCTTGAAGTTTTAAGCTAACAATTGTTTCTGCATGCTATTTTCAGTGTTTATGATGCTGCTAGTTATGTAATTGGACTGTTCAACGTAATTGCTTATCCACTATTATTTCTTATTCTTTATTTGAAAGGAAATCTAACTTTTAAAAAGAATTCGGAGCTAAAAATGACGATGCAGGTGGGAAAACAAACAAAAGACCGCAGAACGCTTTGGTAGGCAAAGGCTTCCGCAATTGTCTTTTTCTGGATATTATACCAAATATGACTGGTACAATAATATTTTTCTGACAGCAAACAAAAAATTTCGCATCGAACCATATATGTAATGGTTTTACAAATTTGCCACGGAACGAGCGATTTTCCAAACCATACACAACACAGCGCACTGCAGTCTTCTTTTTGTTATGGACTATAGTATATAATATATTTAGATAGCTCTATCGGTACTACTCGAGTTCTTGATATTTCTCTACTTTAGAACATTGGAGATCAATACCGCTATAGACCTTCTGCTTATGAGTGTTATTGATCGAATCTATCCTATTATTGTTATTTTACCATATCTAATATTCAATAGGTAGTATGGCTTAATTTAACAAACTGGTATTAACGCGGTAACATAAAAAATAACCGGGTATTCACCAGCGTCGCGACCGTTACCGCGCCTTTTCCCTACGTTATCGCGAAAGGTGTTCTTTCCCGTAACTAGGTGAAGGCAGAGCTGTTAATCTGGCCTGGCCTGGCCTGACCAAAAAACCCCAGGCCAGGGCTGGGAATTTCACGGGCCGGGGCCGAAAATTTGGAAAGTCGGCCCGGACGGGGGCCGAAATTTTGAACAGTCGGCCCGAACAGGGCCGAAAATTCAAAAAGTCGGCCCTTGAAGGGATAATTTTTATAAAAAAATCGACTGATTTAGGTGAATATTTTAATAAATAGCATCATAAAACATCAATAGGTAAATCCTATTGCATTTTTTATTGTTATTACCAGAAAATAGAACTGAAAACTAACTTTTTGGTAGAATATCCGCTAAAAATATAAGCTAGACTAGGGCCGGCCGGGCCCGACTTTTTAGGATATCGGCCCGGGCCCGGGCCGAAAATTTGAGCAACGGGCCGGGCCGGCCTTTTCCCAGCCCTGGTTTGTATATAAAGCAATTCTTCGAATCAACTATAAGTGGGGCCAGTAGTGACAAAAGTATACACACGCCCGGGTGGGTGCACTGGCAGTTTTTATCTACCCGAGCAGTTGTGGATTGTTGGCTAACAATCCCGGCGTTTCTATTCTACTACCACAGTCAGAATGAATGATAAATAATTTATTTATTCAATTATTCACTTTTCTTTCACATTGTCAAATGTTTACTTCTCAACAGGTGTTTTATTCAGTAGAATATGTGATTCGTGTTGGGTAATGCAAAAAGTATAGTGTTTAGTCTAGAGTGATGTATTTAAAATTTAGTTAGAACCTAGAAGGGATCAATATTGAAGGAAAATCCCAATAAAGAACCAACTTAATTTTTTTTTTGGTATTTCATTTGTCTCATACTGTTGGAAAATGAGATTCAGCAATTGTTTCAATTCAGATTTATTTTATGAAAATAGTAATTCATTTAAATGCATAAGTTCCCATTGGATCCAGCGTCAACAAAATTCTTTGCAATAGTCTCTTAAGATGACTTTTTGTGTCTACATTTCAGAAGTTATAAATTTATAGTGTTTGATGTTTAGACATCAGGTTGTAGGAATAAACTAATTTAAGCAAGATTGTGTTTTGCGTCAACTCATTTCGCTGATATTCAATACACTCGTTTCCCTGCATTTTCAAGATAATCCGGAAACTCATCTTCAAATCCCTTATGATAACTTTTTCTGGACGAAGTGATCAGAATACAAAGTTACATTTGTTTAAAACCAGAGAGACCACACAGATTTCTCAAAGCACCAACAAGTGTGAGAAATTGGTGGAATTAAAAAGAAATGTCAACACTTTCTGAGAGAAAACTTTGCAGGTGTGACTTATTTTGATTTTCAGAAGTGTTGTTCAAATGTTCATGATTAAATACACATTCACAGGGCTATGAGGTGGTATAGGCTATTTACGTAGATTTCTCGGGAAGTAACTAGAAACTATGTTTACAAAGCAGCGCAATGTATTCCGTCGCAAAAACCGAAACACAAAAAGGTAATTCAACAAAGTGTACAGGATAAAACTGATGATGAAAAGTTTTCCCATATGATTTTAAACGAAACGTAATTAATTTCCAAGTAAACTTATACAGTCTAATTTTAGTTTATTATGAACAAAATTGGTAAGAAATTTTATTTCCACATCGTTGTATAGGTTTTGAAATAATGTTCACCAGATGCGGCGCTTTGAACCTGGACTTTGCTCTGTTTTCTGTGTCTATATTGAAGGTACATCATTAATAATGGAGCTATGGTAGTGTAGACGGTTATCACCTAAAATAAAAGTTAAATACCAAATGTTTCGAAAGTCTTTGTGGAGTTTGAAAGAAGAGTGAGTTAGTAAGGAGTGAATAATCGGTGACAAAACAAAATATATGTTTAAAAAAGAACATGTTTTCAAGTTTATATTCAGAATGACGATGTTTTTATATTTGTCGTAATAACGATTCTCATACCAGTCATAAAGTGGTTCAGCTCTGTAGTTAAAGCAGAGGTCTCTGAATCCCCGAGTAAGTAATGATGTGGTTCACTATCAATAGCTGCAGAAGGCTTGAGCAACCAACAGGTTAAACCAGAAGCCCAGTTCCGATGAAATTTGCTACTTCTGTGATACGATTGACACAGAAACATATACAACTTTAAAAAATTGTAAACTCACATTTGCTCCCGCACTCATCGATCGGAACTGAATTTCGGGAACTTTCCCTTGAAATCCCTGCATCCACATCTGTAAGGCCATGTATCCTATTGAATAGATAGCATGAAAGATCATAGTAGGAACAAGACCGGCTAACACGTTCAGATTTCTGTGGTTTTCAAAGCGATGAGCCAAGTTAAAACTTTTCCTGAAATTAAGTGATCGAGATATTTTGATTAGTTTCTAGTCAAATAATTTGAGTTAACAAATTTTGTTGGTACATAAAACTAAATCGAACGGATCCTTAATTGGTAGAGTTGGGCGTCTGGGCCCACTTCACTCCAGCCTGGGCTTCGGGCCTAAACGGTTATTTCTCTAAAAAAACTCAACAATTATACACAAAAAACGGACTCAATACGGGCGCAAGCTCAAATTTCGGGCTGGCGCTTGCTTTTGCGGGCCGAGCTGCCCAACACTATAATGGGCCAAATGGTTACAATAATTCGAGCAGTGAATTGATCAAGTGATTTGGTCTAGGTTCTTTCAATAACTCTCATTTTAACCGGATGTCTAGTTATCGTTTTTGAGAAAAAATGTAGATACAAGCACAATCAGGTTTATATACGTATTTAATTCAACGCCCTAACCTTACTAACTTTTTTCGTACAATATAACAATGAATTGAAAGTGCCAACAAAATTGTTAGAGTTACACAGTCGAGAAACATGCAGCTAAACAGCCAAAGATCGCCTTGTCCTAAAAACAATAATCCTAACTTTAATGCTATATATGTGTTATGCCATTGACACATTGAATTCAAGTGATGCTTAGTATTTAATTAATAATAAAGAAACTTTTAGTTGTCTGCTTTATTCTGAGAACAAATTTGCTCTGGCAAAATCGATAAAATATGATTATATGTAAATGCATTACAACATTAACGTACCAAAAACGCCAATGGTGCCCAGGGGCCCAAAAAATGCAGAACCTGTACAAAGTAGAAAAGGGGTTTTCAGAGGAAAACACCATTGTAGTGCCAAAGTGAACAGTTCGGAGACGAATACCTGTAGTAGTTCGTTTAAACATTTTCACAATTCGCTTCAGTTACGTGATTGTAAGATCATTTTTGTGACCCTGATTTTATGATACGGTAGAATAACTGAGCAAAAACTATAAATTCTTAGGACTGGATCTTGTTTACTGTTCACTAAAAGTGGCTCGAAAGATCAAGGCCCAGCTTTGAAATTTTAGTTTAAGCACGGCCCGAAATCCCAAACGCAATTAGGCAAATTTTACTGTTTTTGTACAATCTTTTCATAAATACAACTTCTTTTTTAATCAATAATATAACTGCAAGTATCGTTACTCACTGTTGCTGTTGCAATAAGTATACCAACACGATTCGTAAATTTTTCATATTGGCCTCCTTTATAGGCGGCAAAACATCTTTCCAGTGTCAAAACAAACTGTAAATAGTATTTTTCAATCCATTGCTTTAAAGTTTGAAAAATGGAAACTTCTCTCAAATATTTTGTAAGCAATCTGGCGATAGATGCTATAAAATGTAAAAGATATAAAAGATAGAGAAATACTATAGTATTTTTAAGACAATGTCTCTGTGCGGTATATGTTTAAAGTAAATTTTTCAGCAAGATAAAAGTAAGGTGTGTTGCCTATCGGTTAATTATTTTTGCAGAACTTCTTCACACAAAAAGGCTAAAAAAACAAGAGTATCATACTCAGATTCAAGAGCATCTGCTGGCAACATTTTAAGAGCAGAAAATGCTATTGTAAGACAGTCTAAATTTTACATATTTCAGACAATACTTTATTATTCCATCCATTCACCATATTTTAAACGTCGGTGGTCCTTTAACCCCCCCCCCCCCCCTATACTAACCTGTGTTGTGCTCATAAGTGTTGTACATGATATAGTTGGATGTCGCATAATATAACAAACAGTAGCACTAACATACAAGTCACAAGGTTCGAAAAATGTATATGCTATTATGTGATATGACTAAAGTAAGACCTTACAATTGCAGTTAGTTGTCGGAGTGTCAGAGGAATACTAGTTACTTCCTTTGATTTCAGTCAGGGCAAAAAACTTTTAGCTAGGAAGGAGATATAGTCTGTTTTAAAACCTGGACTACAAGCGCCGTTTGTAGTTACCGTGCTGCAATGATGGGCTTCATAAAAGAAAAAGAAATTTCGTCTTTTTGCAAAATTGTGCTTTTGAAGGTTAAGCCCGTCATCGTGGCACGTTAACTACAAACGGCGCTTGCAGTTTAGGTATTAAAACGGACTATATGTATAAGCAAAAACGGAGTAGGCAAATTTCCTTTAAGAACTTCTGAATACCTTTGGCCAGAATAAGGTAGTTTATAAGCCCAATTTTGCCATGTAACTCGGGATAAATCGTGTAAGACTGTCTAATGTTATGATTTATAGTAAGATCGTTTAGAGATTAAGTTAAAAATAGGTTTATGTACCGTGGAAATAATATTGTTCAGTAAAAAGTTAGTTAGAATTAGTTTATACAAGTTATAATTTTAATAAATTAGGTAGTAGATTACTAAAGTTTGAAGTAAACAATGAGATGGAACCATCCCGTTTCGCCCTAAGAATAGTCTTATACGAAACAGCTTCGAAAATATATATACAGTTTTGGAAAAAATAAATAGTTTTCTTGACCTACCTGGATAGCACCTAGAAACCCTGAATAGATAATGAAAGATGATAAGTAAAGCATCATTAAAGTCTAAAGGATATGTTTCAGATTTCGTTACAACAATTCTTCACTGATAAAATTAATTTTTGCCTGGTATCTCCATTAAAATAATGCTAAATTAATCATTACATTACTGTGATTGCGAAACTCAACAATGAATTGTTCATTTTTTGAGCTAATTACAACCCTACCCGAAAATTCGGATGATAAAATTCGCTCATCATATACTTTCTTATGTAAATAACAGTAGTGACAATAGTCGTAATGCATAGTATCACTTGTTCAATTAAAACAAATGTAAGTGGTTTGTAATTCTGGAATATTTCTGCATCCGGGCAATCGGAATTATTACCGGCCATGCGGGATCTGAGATAAACGTGTAATATATAAAAGTAATAAGTAATAAGAATTATAGATATAGTCCATAACAATAAAAGACTGCAGTGAGCGGTGTTGTTTAAAGTTTCAAAAATCACTCGGCAAAATAATACTTCCATTATATGGTTCGATGAGCAATTTTTTGTTTGTGGTAAGAAAAATATTATGGTACTAGTTTTATTTTGGATCATATCCAGAAAAAGACAAGTACCTAATTGCGGAAGCATATGTATACCACCGCACTCTGAGGTCTCTTGTCTGTTATAGACTATAGTCCAATTTGGTTTACTGAAGCGTTATTAGCTTTTCAAGAAAAATAAACTATTCATCTGCTTGAAACTTTTACATCTTTCCAAACGATTAACTCAAATTAATTAGTAAACTGTTGAAGCAGAAACATCTCAAAAGACATGCTATGGTTAGATTCTAAATAAATTTTGTATGTAAATGCATAACAATTGAGTGCTATAATTTTTTTGTATTGTTCATAACATAAAATATAAGAACGGTTAAATTGTGTTCTAAGAAATGCATACAAATAACAACTCCGCTGGCCACCTGAGCATAGTAAAATTGAATTTATTAATCATAAACTTTAAATTTAGCGAAACGAATCAGTTTGTGAAATTCGCTTTATTGTAGTTGCTACGTAGTAGTGTGAGAAAGATTAAAACACTACATTTGTGACCAAAGTCGTATGGATTCCAAGTTTCTACGAAGAAGAAATTGCAAGAAAGCAAAAGTATTAAGTATTGCTTAACTAAGTATGATAATGGAGGGTTCTCTTGACTGATTTTGAGTAATTTTACAAATATATATGCATATAGTTTATATAATATATATATATATATATATATATATCAGTTTATCGAAAACTTTCTGAGCCACTTTCAAAGAAATTCGTCCTTAAACTACATTATTACCTTTCATTCGGACGTATTTGTATTTTAAACGATACGAGCAAAGACGGTGATATTGGTCAAAAATATGAATTCACAATGAATTGTAATACGTAATTACAGTGAATCCTTTAGACCAAACTTGTTTTAGAGTAGATGGCTCTAATTAGTTCGAATATAATTGGTATACATACATGGTATTGGTATATATATGATATAGTCGACGGATGTATTGCTTGCAATGGTATACGGTCAGTTTTGCAAAGGAGCGCGGATACTAAGGGGTAATTGACTGAAACCCAAACGGATTAGCGCTCCAGCGCAACATTTGCAGTCCTTTACCTGGAAGCAAGTAGTCCGTCGACTATATACACTTTTTGTATATTCCTGGTAGATATTTCCATATTGGACAAGGCTAGTCCGAAAAATCTAGTTTATTTGCTGTATATTTTATTACAATATAATGCTTATTTAATTACTAAGTACTACTCATTTACAAAAACATTGGTGCAAAATATAATTTATGTTTTCAATTTTCTAACTTATATTATTATGTTTTATTGTATTATTAATAAAATCATGTTAAAACGCAGTTGCTGTAATCAATCCCTTAATAGAGTATCTGCAAAAAATGTAAGACATGTTGTGTTCGCTTGATAGAAAAGACCTCGTAGAGTTGTTTCTAGTAGGTTCAACAAGAAAATTATTGCAAATATTCAAAATATGCTGTAAAAAAGGAAGAAGGTTTCATAACTTTCTAATTAAACAGTGTAATAACGCCATGTTATATTGAACGCGAATATTACAAATAGATTCTTGTGTTCACCTTTTGTCATTTTTCACACGGAATCACACGGAATCACACGGAATCAAACGCAGTTCTTCGAAAACGGACGTGAGCGGGAGACCTCACCCTTATATTTTGAGAAGAGAAAACGAACTCTGAAAGTGCACTTCCTACTACAAAATTAGTTCGATCCTTTAAGTAAAGTTGAACAAATTAGCCAAATATTGCAACAACAAAAACAAATAAACGTCATGCAATCATTCAAGCATACGTTTAAAAGTACACTGGGGATAAATAATATTATTGCGGTTTTATTTTACTGTTTATTCCACTATATAACTACAAAAGCCTAGAAGTATGTACGAAACACAAAATAGACCCAATATGTATACCTTTGTTGCTATTTACATTTAAGAATTTCATTTTTGCGAGCTGCCGAAAATAAAATCAATTAGAATCCGCAGCTTAATTCGCAAATGGGAACGTAGTTTTCGGACACTCTGGAAGAGGCTACACTATTTCGTGTATTAGTTACACACTTACCGAGAACACGAACGAATTTATTCAACATAATAATAAGTTGTATGTTTACTAGGAGCGGACTAATCGAATTTGGCGGGTTCATTGTGGTTATTGTGATTGTAGATTAATCAAATGAATTACCCCATTAACCCAAAATTTAAACCAAAACGTCGTATGTTTTGACAGTCTCTGATATTAGTCATTCTGGTGACTAACTGGCATTAAACAACCTGCAAACAAAACCAAATGCGAGGGAACGTACAGTTTCCTGCTGAGAAAATTCTGCCTTTTAAACGTTTGTTATAGAGAAAACTGAAAAAATTTTAAATTTCCATTTTTAACTACACTTTATCCTTGAAATCCACCTATGTTTGATTGCCAATTTACTTCTATAAGTAAATAATCATATATAGCTCTGGAAGACATTGGCATTGCCGTTTCGACAAAACGTAGTAGCGTACACTAAAAACTTTGCAATTGCTTGGAAGTCTGAATGTTCATAATACCCTAATTATGACAAAGGACCATAAACTGCACCACCTTCATCGTTCGATAAACTACTGATCCATCTGCAATGAAAATTTTCACATTTGATCTTTACTCGATCTCGACGGCGCAACATCGGATTTCTTGCGTGTAGGCCTTTTATTCCTTTATATATATTTGCTTTATTTCTGCTTTACCTCGTAATGTTGCATCTATTTCGCGTAACTGAGTTTTTTACTATTTCTCCAAAAATATCTGCTTAAATTACTAAGCAGCAATCTGATCCTACTTCTTGACGAAAAGCTTGGTAAGCCAGTAGGACGCAAACAGATTATAGATCTTTACTATCCTAAATAATCTTCAATGTTTGCTGTTTGAAAAAGTTTAAATATGAACTTTATTAAGAAACATTTTATTCAATAATGACTTCTTTAATATTAATGGTTCAGGAAAGAGTTAATAATGTGGTACGCAACCGAAGGTTTATCCTTGGGAACCATGTGACCTGCTCCCTGAAAGTTATAAAGTGATCAATGATTGGCGACTTGTGAACCACCGTTTAGTGCATTTGCGATCGAGAGGCGTGGGGATTATAATACGTGACTGGAAACATTTGTCAATAGGGAACAAGAGGAGCTTCATTCAAAGGTTACGGTATTTCACCAGTCCGGGTATAGAAGAACTTATGGTTATTACCGGTTATCTAGTATCTGAGAAAAAATACCAAAAAGTCTTATAGTCCCCGAAGCCAATTTTGAAATGACTTATTCTAACAGTGGCAAAGTATAGCTTGTCCCCGTACTTAGTGTGAAATCCACCAATTTGACCGTCCACTACATATTTTGTAGGTGACTGTGTCACCTAAAAACGTTCCTTCAAATATGGTTAGTATGTTAGAAGACTATACTAAAGGATAAGTTAACTTGTATATTATTTAAGTATTTTTTAGATTCAGTCGTTTTGATTAAAAAAACCTGTACAACTATCGACATGCTCACTAACAGGATATCCTAAAACCCTTGCAAATCGTTGGCCACCTAGGAAATTACACGCCATATCTACTTCACCAGAGAACTTAAAATTAAATTATCAGCTATTAGATGGTTAACTATGTTCTATCTCAAGGCGGATCCCTTGCCTGAGCAACCTTCGAACGTTTGCTAAAACGCATAACATTCAGTTTCAAGTTGCCTGAACTGGTACAATGGACAAACTGTTCTGCAAAGTACGCATAATCCTTATATGCTAACTCCTGTGATATATCAACAACATAGATTCTTAAAGCCATCCTTAGCTTTGGAGAACAACATTGTCTGACAATTTATTCGGTTATCCACGTACCCTTCAATCCAGCTGTAATTGCATTATGAATTTGTGGAGCCATTAAGTGTTAGCGTATGCATCATTTACAGCGTTGCTTTAATAAAATCATATATTTTAATAGCTATGTTTATTTAGTATCAAACGAAGTTCACTTTATTTCAAAACAGGTTGAGTTTCTGAAAATGTAGCATGGGTTGTGCCGGTGTCTTGATTGCTGGGAATAGAGGTCAATGGTTTATATTTCATATATAATTTAGTATTTCCTCATATAGTGTGATTCAAGATGAATAATGTAGTGTTACTTGCGTATTTTGAAGAAGTTTTGCGTATATTTTCGGTTTTTAAATACTTTCAGAGCCATTTTCAATGAGATTCTTCTCTTAACACTACATATTACTCTCGAATTTTTATATATCTTGCAGATGCAATCGGACTTTTGCAGAAACACAACTCACTTGCAAAATTCCCACTGAGGCAGACTAAACGGTACAAATATGGCCCGTCTCACATCAGCTCCATTTAAGTAAGTTGTAACTGGAGTGTCATCAATTCATACATCTTACCGCATTCAACCCTAAAATGGTGTGAAATGGTGTAAAAACGGTGAAAGAATCTTCCGCACCCTCGGGGCTAATGCGCTTACTGTACAGTTTAAATGAATCACGAAACATTCAAATCTTTTTATCATGTTCGTTTGTGCTCAAGTATGTCAAGTAGTTTTGTGAATTAGCTTGTCGGATTGGCAATTCTATTGAGGCTATTTGATAGGTAACATTTTTCAACCAGGCTCTGCAGACTACGCTCATCATGAACGTTCTTTTCCGTAAAACAGTGGAGGAACATAACAACAAAACGAGAAATAGTTGAATTACAGAACAGGCCCATTAGTATTCAGCTTGTCTTCGACTCAGAAACAATGGAAACACAAGCAATTATTTCGCCATAATCAAAAAGTTCATGAACTCTCGTTAGATGTTTGTAAAAGATTTAGTTTTTTTTACTTTATTAAACACGAGATCACATATATCTAGAGCAAAGATGTTTGGCAAAGGGAACTTAGGAAAAGGGCATTCATTACAAAGCATCTTAGGTGAGGAGGATACTGTCATGGGGGGATTCAAACTATTGAATTCTAGCTTAGGCCAAACGCGAAGCTTTTGACCGCCGTGGAACCGCGCCCGCTTTTTCGTTTATTGCTTGTAGTAGTCTCCCTTGTGGTCTTGATTACCCACTTAGTCCGCTAAAAGTCTAATTATAATAATATAACAAATATTCATTATATCAATATTGTTATCTACACAGATTTTACAAACAACTCGTAGACTTCCAAAACGCGTTCCACGTCTTGTGCCGAAACATTTCTGTTCATGACAAGACGGCATCTTTTGTCATCAAAAGTCATGATAAGAACTTTGTGTGCTTTGAAGAACTCTTGAACCTGAAATAGAAGTATTTTAGTTAATAGAAAAATACAAAAACAAATGTTTCTTCAAATTTCAATTAATCGATCAGCGACTTCATTGTAATAATATCTGGTTGGCCTCATTCTTTTCAGTTATTCAAATGAAGTTTTATTTGAAATTGTTCGAATAATATTACCTGTTTCGGGGTGGTACCATTTCTGCAATGAAGGATGATGATATTGGTAAGCCCATCCTCAACTGCTTCGAAAGTCTGTAATATTGCTTTTTTTTAAAGTTTGTTTATTTATATTCACGAAATACGAGATCAAAGTTGTTTGGAGCGAAGAAGTGAGACGAGGGAACAATAGGCTATGGTTCCCTCGTCTAAATAGGAAGTGGGACTTTATAGCATAGCACCCAGGAGGTAGAGGCGACGAATCAGAACAAATACGCAAGAATTCTTTCTTTGGGGGGATTCGAACCATCGACCTCTAGCTTATGAAGCAAAGTTTCTAACCACTGGGCCACAGGTTGACTTATTATTTAAGGTATTATTTCACCATATTTTTTAAAATTTAACAATCTGCCATTTTAGGCATCAATCCGCGGAGTTTCAAAACAAAAAAGAACAGAATTCATCAAAATATATATTTTAGTTTTATAGCAAACAATGTTGAAAAACTCAGAAGTTACATTTTGAGAGTAAGTGTAATGCGTTTCTAGATCATGATACAAAAGTACCTCTTTCAAATGATCCGGTGTTCTCTCATTGATTCCCTTAGCTAAAACAGCGGCATTATGGTGATCAAGAGCAATAGTTTCTTCAGCCTCGTCCAAAGCTACGAGAGCTGCCGCAGCCAGGATACCTGCTTGACGCCAACCACCACCGAGAGCCTGAAAAATGGAGGAAGTGGGATTTTCAAAGCATTCGGCAAAAACGTACTAGTATATAGGATACCACAAATCAGTGTTCCAGTCATTACTTTTAAACTTTTCTTTGCTAACTATGAGAAGTTGAAACATTGAGTAAAGCTGAATATTTAGTTTTAACTGCTTTTTTGTAATCTTTAATTAAAATAGAAGATTATATTAGATTTGATTAATATTTGTATTAAGAACCTTTCTCTTTCTTCTAGCTTCAGTGATGAATTCGTCACTTCCGACAATAATGGAGCCAACTGGAGCCCCCAGTCCTTTTGAGAAGCACATTTGGACACTATCGGCGTATTGAGCGATCTCAGCCACCTAAATGTTTCAGACGTTGGCAAAATAGCTCATTTTCTTCTACTATCATTAGTAAGATGACAAAAATGTTCTCAAAAAATCACCGAAATATAACTTTAGTATTATGTATTTTTCCAAGTTTGTATTACAATCTTACGATTTGCAATAGTTTTTATGTGACCAACCGTAACTCCAAGTTTAACAGCGGCGTTGTAGATACGAGCACCATCATAATGAACTAGAAGACCGCGTCTGTCGGCCAGCTCGCGAACTTGTCTGTAACAATATGACTCTTGAGTTTTCGTTTGGGCTCTTTTCGTGCAAGCTTGGGCATCGGGCACAGTGCGGCTTTATCAAAAAGGGAATTATGAACAATTTCGAGCTAGGCCTTTCGAGTTTGGTTTTGGGACCGACCCAACCCTACCCGGCTCTATACTAACTGTTTCAAACACATTTAGCAATTTCTCGTATAGTATTACAATAATGTAATACAATAACTCTTTTTGATCATAAACAAGTAATGTCATATTATCAACCCACTTGAGATATTCGAGGTCGATGGCCTTTCCTCCAGAGAAATTGTGTGTTGTTTCCAGGCAGATGAGCTTAGTTATCGGCATATGTTGGTCCTTTACCCTAATTGAGTCCTCAATTTCCTCTAAGCACATAGTTCCATCGGGTAGGACATTGAGAGTTGTAGCACTGACGCCTGGAAGCAATACATCAAGCGTAAATATATTACTATTTGAAAATGTATAATCATTATTTATTTAACTGAAACATTTAGAACGAAGTCTAAAAATTTATATTCAACGGATGAATCGTTTGCAGAGGTGTACTGTAGAACTTAGAAGGAGCGCGGAAATCAAAAGAAAATATACAAGCAACCGATATAATTGTGCGCTCGCCTTATAACAAATAGACATTTAAACTACATGAGATTTGTCCGTAGACTATAATTCTTAGTAGCCAAACTATTTCATTGACAAAATCAACTTACTTCCTAACTGTGCATAGTTTCCCTGTTCCCATCTATGAATATGGTTAGTTCTTCCTACAATAAGCTCGTCTCCTCTTTGACAATGAGTAAGAACGGCAATAAGGTTACCCATTGTACCAGAAGCAACAAAAAGGGCAACTTCTTTTCCGAAAAGAGTAGCACATCTATAATCATTTACTACTCGAGGTTACTCTAACACTAAGGGGGCAAATATATTCATTTTTATAAGCGATGTTAAAGTTGATTCAATTATCGACAACTTAACAAAATGAATGTCGGAACAAGCCAGTTTTTTTCGAACGGGACACATCTGAGGCCGTATGCTTGGAAGCATTTTTCGTGAGAAACGAATTTGGGAAACGGTTTTCTGAAACGCGTTTCCCGTGACACTTGTTTTCCGTATGCATGGCGCGCCATATTTCCCGTGGGAAACAGTTTCCCGCTGGAACTGAAATTGTTTTCCATGCATACCGCTTCAGGTATGTAGTTTTTGCAGAAACTGTATGGAAACTGTAACTGTATGTACTGAGCAAAATAGAAGGGAAATTATTGCTTTTTCCTTTGGGTATGTTACTTTGAATATAACTGAAACATTCACTAACCTCTTTTCCAACGCCTGAATTGTCGGATCCTCTCCATATACATCATCGCCTAATGGGGCTGAGATCATTGCTTGCTTCATCTTATCCGTTGGTAGGGTTACCTACACTATACATTTTAAATCTTACATTGTTTGCACTAAGGAACTACTAAACCTTTCCAAGTTTTGCAATGTAAAATATATTACTGGATTGTGTGAGGCTGAAGGTTGCTTATCCAAGTGTTTTTAATTAACAAATTATAGTGAACATGTGGATACAATAATGTTGATACATCTCAAGAAAACGAAGTTATTAAGCTTACCGTATCAGATCTCAAGTCGATGCATTCTGAAGCATTTTCAATTGTGCTAGTGTAGTTGTTTTCTTTCATTGTGCCTAGTTGTGTATTTACCTAAAATAAAAATAAGAAATATAGTCAGATTCAAAAGTAATAAGGCCGTGTTCAAAATTCAAAGATTCAAAAGTAAAAGTTTTTTGCTGAAAATGAAAGCGAAATGAATGAAAGCGGTGTTAAAAATCAAAAAAAATACGCAGCATGCACGGCCTTATTACTTTTGAATCTGACAATACATAGTAAAGAACAGTTTTGCAGAAACAAGTTAAAAATGTTAATGGAGAAAATAAAACGTGAACAATTTGCTAAAATATAACAAAAAGTTGTGAGTTTGTTTCTAATTAATAAGAGAGACTGATTCGTGGCCAAGTGTATTCGTTTCACCACTTCGATTTTATTTCAAATCGGGTGATAACTGATAAGAAAATCAAAAGGGATGCACTATGCTTATTGATGTTCAACATCAAAAGGTTTCCCAGACAATATTAGAGATACAATAAAATACCCGAGATTCAATGACTTTTATTTCCAAATTTCCGAACTTATTGTATCAAAAGTGAATGTTTCAAATTCGAAGAAACACCTGAAGTTATAGCAAAATCAGTAGTTCTCAATTTCTCAACCAAAACAACTAAGGATAACATTGATAAATAGGAACTTTTACAAAACTAAACAAGTTCAGGATCATTTTGTTTCAACCTTTGCTCTCAATATCAGATTAATGGATTTTTCGCAACAAAAAGTCATCATGTTTTGTGCAACTAAACTCGCGGGTAGTAAACGAAACGAAGAAAATGATTGCAAATGGTAGTTGAGATAACTGATTTTATGTTTAGGAACAATCTATATGTTTATATAAAAGTTTATTACACAATTTCAAGCATTCACAAGGTATCTTAAAATCATTCTACCTAAAAAAGATTCACCACTAATAACAGTTGATATGTATGTGCAGATAAATGTTGAGAGAACTTAAAAACAATTTATAGAAAGTATACGCCGTGTTTTGCAATAGCGTGTGGCTAAACATTCACAATTTGTAAAAATAGAACATTCTCCCATTACCTTTTTGGCTACGAAATACAATTAAAAAACAAGAGGAAAAGATATATTAGAACAACAATATTAATATTATCCGAGACATTGCCACCTATATTTTACTAAAGTGAAAATGGCCGAAAGAAGGTAGTGGATGCTTCGAATGTAGTTTTGATAGATTGAGAGAGAAAATGAGAATTAACACTTACAATCCGATTATTGTAACGCAGAAAACCGCGCAAGTGGACATTATATATGTAATTTACATAAGCAGGCCAAGTGTTCTTGGAATTCTAGTCAATTCACCGCTCTCTAACACTCCGAGCGATCCCTTTACAATCGCAACATCCACGTGTGAATTGCAATAATTTCATTGAAGTAATTGATATAACCGGCAAGCGAACGGCTCAAAAGGAGGTTCTAATGAACCTTTCTAATAATTGTTATATTAAATTTGTTTATTTGTTTCCCGATAATCCTTCTTGATAAGTTAATTATCAGAACACCTACATATTCTGCCTCCATTAAATTCAATCCCAGGCACAAACCTCGCTATCCTTTCAAAACGAAAAAAAAACTTTACTTAAAGATGTTCTTCAAGAGTCCTTTAAACGAAATATGAAATGGGCTGGGAGAATTGCAAATACGATGATCGATGGACTAAATTAATTTCAGAATGGCATCCAGTAGATAAAAAGAGAATCCCTGGCAGACAACCAACGCAGTGGGCAGATGATCTAATCAAGCTCACCAAAGAA
>JAQGAV010001839.1:0-18480 GCA_034691345.1 Phasmarhabditis papillosa
CCTAGGACCCTATCTGGAACTTGATTACTACCAACGGTTAGTTTGTTTATAGAATATGTTCAGAATAGTTTCAAACTCTACTTATTATATTTTATTTTTAAACATATTATTTTACAGCTGGACTTCTAACATTTATCTATTTTTTTAGCTTCTCAGAATTAGAATGGGCCCGTTTGGCGAAGCACTCCGAATACCTTGAAGCGTGCTATGATTTTGCTCGTTAAGAAATCGATGCAGAAAAACGATTTAACAATACTAAAAAGCTTGTACGAAATATCTAAGACTTTATAAATAACAATGAAAAATTGTAAATTGCCAAACTAATGAGTTATTGTTGTTTATAACTTATAAATAACAAAGCAATTAGTGTGCCCTGCTTGTAAAAAGAATTTCTTTTGTACTCTCATTGAGCAGTGTATATTGAACATTTGACAAATGTATGTAGTTTGCTTGTTTCATATATTACTTTTAATGCTTAATAAATATTCATTTACTAGTCATAGGCTAATGGTTTGTGAGTCGATCTACGAATCCGTGAGGATGAGAGGCCCCGTCCAAAGCCGGATTTAGGCCCCGTGAAGCGTAGGCCTAAAAACGCTCTGGATCAACTGATGCAAGCAAAAAGAATTTTGACGACGATTCGATAGAAGGCCAGAACGCTTCGTCATATATTCACTGGTGCTACGATCCAAGACAGAAACTACTAACGTAACCTCCACTAAGAATGTTAGACTTGATTCAATCTTTTAATACTACTATTGAGAGAATATTCTGCCTTTTCCCTATAATCTTGGAAAGGCTAAATAGACTCACAATCCTCGGCAACGGTGGTTCAGTGGTGGTAGAATGCTCGACTTGATGGTTCAAAGATGATGAGCCATTCTCACCAACCTCCCGCATATTTTCCCCAAACCTTATATAAACAGTACAAAGTATAAACAACAAGATTTATATATAAAAGAAAGAGCAAAACAACAATATAATAGTAAATTATATAACCGAAGATAAATCACGTGCCTTCATCGCAACATGTTGCACACTGAACTGTCTGCGTATCGATGCGTCGTTGGGGTGGCGATACGCAGAGTTGATGGTCTGCCAATCAACTTGCGCGCGTTGAGACCCGGACGGGTGCTCCAGTCCTTTACGTAGATTCAAATTGATTGGCTGGAAATCTCAAGATATATTGCCAGATATATCGTTAAGATATTTCCAGCACAATTATAATTACACATTTATCTAATGACTAGTTCGGCGGTCGACTAAACATTGTTCACATAGCTTTCATTTCACTTAATTTTTATTTACCACCAATCCATTCGTAGGAATTCTCTTGAGCTAGGTTATTTTAACAACTTCCATTTTTAGGGAACACCAACACTTTTAAAATGGTTTGAAATTGTTATTGAATAAATTAGTGAGTTTTTATTTACATGTGAAAATTATATGGATTGGCAGCATTTATAAACATGCCATGTAAACGAAACAACATTGTATATAGAAGGCAAACTGATTGGTCTAAAATTTCCAGTGTTTCACTGAATTTTGTATATTTTCGAAATTATAGTTTTCCGTAGACGAGGTTCGCAGAGTAAAACTATGTAGACGGGTGATAAAGTGAGAAAATCAGGAATTCCATCTGAAATACAAAAAGATTGTTTAGTATTTTTCTCCAAGAAGTAAACATTGCAATGATTTGGAAAATACGATTTTCCAAATCATTGCATTGGCTATAAAATGTATCTTCTCTCTTGAGGCTCAAATTAACGAACACATTGTCTCATCAGGAACTTCAATTTTTATAGAAACCGATTATTAAAATACGGGAAAAAACTGACAAACTCACAGAAATAAAAGTAGTTTTCTGTCAGTCTCATTGCCCATTCAATATGATGATCTAATGATAAATAGTAGATGGTCTAAAAAAGCGAAAAACAAACTATGAATCTTTGTGGGCAGTAGCTCAGCGGTTTGAAGCTTCATTGCATAAGTTTCGCATAGGATGGAATGCTCCCCGCAAACTAGTTTTTTGCGTATATCCTTTTTCTCAATGTTTTTAACTGTTTGCGATATTCATTTCGTTAAAAGAAAGAAAAACCCTATTTAAATTATACTGTGTACTTGGAGCTATGATTCCCCCGCTAGTTCGGTAGTTTGTTTTCTATTGAAACATAGCTCTACGTAAAGATTATACGTAGGATTTTGTTTCCATAGGATAGTTCTCAGGAAAAAACAAACTTTGTTTCAGATTTTAAGAGAATCAGGTTTTCTGCACCTAGATATACATACTTCACTGAATGTATTCAGACAGCTAAGTGCGCTAAGTGTGACACCAAACCCAAGAATGCTAATATTTTGCACATATTTGGCAACATCCAGATTTTTCTTCAGAAAAATAACAGTAGCAATAGTTGTGATAATAATTGTTACAGCCGCTATTATACTTAGAACTGAGTAGTATAATTCGTTTGTAATAGGAATAGTTGGCTGAAAATATTAAATTTTTAACAATTGGCCTATTTCGTTATATTATCTTCAAATTGTCACCAATCGAACTACAACTAAAATCCAGATGGATGACTGTTTTTAAAACATCCTAAGTTTGGAGTATTCGAAACTAACCTGAAAATCAAATTGATATCCCAATCCTATCTTTCCATCGGATCTTGCGTCATCCAGTGTAATATGAGTAAATACTAATGGAGTTGTTAAGATTGAGGTCAAACTAATTATCAGAAAATATATTTTCCGCGAATTTACAGACCACAACTAAATATTTTATTACAATGTTGTGTATTTCAATTATAAAAACGAATTTTTTTCAATATTTTGTAGAATTTACCCCAACTATGAAGGCAATACAGGATATTGCCTTAATAGTTGGGGTCAAAGAACCGTTTTCCATAAGAACCGTTTCTAACCGGGGCATCCTATGACTATGAGTTGTATATGGTATCTTTTGGATGTACCAGCAATCCTGGAAAATTGTGGGCCTGCCATTCTATCCTCTTTCGAACTACAGTACATTTAATCTCATTGTGTTATGAAATAGTTCAGCCGTAACTTATACATACTCAATACTTAGCCCGAAAGTATATTATTCAATTGGCATTTATTGTATCTTGATGACTACGGAAGCCAGTCGCGAAAACAATTAGTACAATCGCAGAGGCGCGTAATATCACAGTATCACAGCCACTCAAGGATTTCTAAGAAAACTGGAACCGCCGTATAAAAGGAATGATCATAAAGAAGAAGGCGGTGAAGAGAATACACCCGCCCAGTGCTCTAGATTACTGTATATATTATATTCTTGCATATAAAATCTCTTAATATAATACATATTATCTTTGGCATAAGCTTGGAAAAGACAGTACTCCACCTCGGGTGCTCGGATAGAATAGGGATAACATCCGGAGAGTTATCACAACAAATCTCATTCACTAATTCTGGGGAGTAACATTTGCAAAACTCCCACTCAACCTTGGATTCCACCACCACACTGCTAGACCAACCCGTCATACCTCTTTTGCTGTTAGCGGATAAATAACTGCAGCTAGCCTGTTCAACGTTAAAGTAACTCGAACAATTAGGGACATAATAAGTAGAAAAGCTCTCGGTAAAAGCAGAATAAGATGAATTTTAGGAATTGTAATTAAATAATCAACAAGAAAACAAGACCATTCTAGATACATTAGTTTGTATTGGAAGAAACTCAGAATGTAACGAAGGTTGGCCTATGATTGAAAAATTGTCAATGTCAATGGAATAATTTTAGCGTAGAATTGTGCTCTCTTTAGTTTATTTCTTGTGTTCACGTAGTTTGTATAGTGTTTAGAGGAGCGGTCTCTGAATCCGTGAGGATCTGAGGCTGTGGGTTCTACCCCCCTTAGCTGCAGAAGGCTTGAAAAACCAGCAGTATATTTATCCCATGTTTCGTGCACCCAAAGACTGAATGTTAGAAAGTAGCCATCTTTGCATAGAAGATTCCGGAATGAATTGCCGAGGCCCTGGTTCCAAGAAATCTACTATATTTGGTTTTGTAGGTTTGTTGTTGTTGATAACATAAAAAGTAACTTTGGCAAAGAACATGAACACTCACTGTAAAAATAAATGTAAATATAAGTCTATAGAAAATAAACTTGAGTTGTTTGTCCGTCAATAAAACCCAATAAGCAATTATATTTAATACAAAAGTGAATAATGCGGGCAGGCCAGCAATGCCAAAATACAAGAATTCATAGGTAACCTTATTTGAGCATTCAGGTATAGTCATAGCTGATAAATTATGAAAAAAGATATTTCAAGATATATTGAAATAGGCGAATTTCTCAAAATGGATTACTGCTTTGTTATTTTTAATTGCACGTGAGGTATATACAGAATTTAAATTATTGTTTTCTTGTATACGCATGAATGAATTTAACAATTTGAAGGTTTGTTATGAAATGATCATAGGTTCTAGCAGCGAACAATTTTCTAAAGCAAAATTCGCATATTAATACAAAATATACTTGAGCCAAATGAAAAAGGTCGGTTACACATTCCGCAAATCAGCCCCCAACTAGCTGGCGCCGCAGGCCTACACATCAGCTTACTAACCCCAGGCACAAATCATGTCCCCATTATGACCCAATATGACACTTTTGTGACTTTAAGTGACTCGGAATGATCTTCAGTTCACTGTTGTTGAGAATTTAGACTATAATTTGGATTGCAGTACTGCAGTACTCTCTTACGCGCCTCGCCAACGCCTGCAGTGGGTTTAAAGGACGTGCTCCTTTTTTAAATGTAAACTTATCCCAGAAACCATATCTACAGCAAAGAAGAGCGCTAGGCCTTACTTTTCAAAAAAAAACGTTTCAATTCATGTTTCGCGATCAACAATGGGCTGGCTGCGCGCCCAGAATATGAACGTTCTTGAGTGGCCGGCCTCTTCCCCTCTGTACAAGTGGGACCAGATATAACACAACCAATTAGTTGAAGCCATTCTTCTTGCTTGGAATTCAATCGACCTCAACACTCTCAAGAAACTTACAACCAGCATTCGAAATCGACTTTTTGATCAATTTTTGAAGAAGGGATCTGCTATTGATTATTAAATACCTGTTTTGTAACATACATTTTGTTATTAATGAAAATTTCAATGAAATTATTGCGGTTTAGTTAGTGAACGTAAGCAATTGCTACGGGCGTGCAAACAACTAATACACCCGAAATAGCTAAGAAAAATTTTTTTTACCAAAATCTTTTCTGTACTAGGTTTGCAAACATGCTGAAAACGAATAAAACGTCTAAAACCCCGTTGCTTCACAAATTCAGCGAAAAACTCAAAATTTAGGGTGAACGTAAACAAAAGTCTTTTATGTCTTCGAATCTCAGCTTTTCTATTTATCATTCAATACTAAAATTCCTTTCAAATTCGAACTTTTCTAGAAATCTTTTGTTCATTCAAGTGCTGGTAAACAAAGGCCTTTGTATATGGTCAGATGGTAGATGACTCAAAATTAAGCCACGCCTACTGGCTTTTCTAACTCAAGAAAACAAAATGGTAAACATTCTAGCTATAACATCTATAATAAATAAACACCTTTTCTAAACCACAGGGCTACAGTACGCCAATTAGGCTTCCATTTTATATCAACCAACCAAACAATTTCGGGTTTTATGAACATACTGCAAACATACTGTAACGTAGAATATATATATTTCCTATTCTTATTTTTGTGTCAATCGACTATAATTAAACTATAATTTTCAGTACTGTTCAGTATGAAGTCATTTGATTCTGCTGCGCCACAAACGACCCCTCTGAATGAGCCCGCAACACAGAAGAAGACTATGACATCATAGAAGAAACCAAACTCCAAAAAGTAGAAGATGACATCAGATGGAAGATTTGACAAATTGTGTAAAGTATTTCTTTAAATATATATTATTATTAACTGTAAGTAAGCAATCAGTAAACAAATTCATGAATTCTGATAGGTTGTTACTTATTCTCAAGTCTCGTGCAATAGTTTTAAAGTCTTTGTTTTATTGATGTTTTCTCTGTACTATTTTAATGTTTAACCAGAACCATTTTAATGGAAAAAAAAGAATAAGAATAATTATGTATATTTAATGCTACTTTATAAGCAGTTATTATTCACAAAATTAGTTTTTATATTAATTTGATTGATATATCCAGCTAGTTGGTGCATTTAACAACTGTAAGAACATTTCCTGTTGCTGTGGTAGATTTAAGGGTCATTCATTAACGTGTTTGTTTCATATCTTCGATTGATCAAAAAATCTAGATATGCATCTCCCACAAAGTCTCAAAATATATTATGTACACACAGATGTTATTAGCTGTTTTCACTTTGTTTCTTGTTATTTCGATTGAAAGCTTGCGATGGGGTAATTCTATAGAATAAATAGTATCTAGTTTATTTAGATCTAACAATAAACTAAAACTTTATAATAAAAGTGTCATTCACTTTGGAAATTAGCAAGTTATATTAATACCAATCAATCAAAATCCTTTGTGATTTATAGTTTACTCTGTTATATATTGAACGTTTTTTCAATAAGAACTGATCTGAATGTTTCACAGTATAACGAAATCACTCCATCTTTTGTTTGTCAATATGTGTATAGTGAAAAATATATATAAATTTTAGTATTTAAATGACGATTTACATATTTCAGAAAGAAGAACACTCCTCTGTGAGGGTTTTTCATGCCGTATTAGCCTCGGTAATGATGATCTGTGGTCGGATGCAGAATGTACAACAAAAGGTAAAATATATTATTCACTAAATGCAATTGCAACATTTTTTCTGTACCCGAGTGAATCAGTAACATAGAAAGAACAATAAGCCACATCTATATTACTTTTTTTGTTAGTTAAAACCCTAAAATGGTAAATTCACTTAAAAGTTCCTTATCCGCTGCAATAGCTTTTGCATTCTAATGTATCAGTTTAAACTAGATATTTTGTTTTTCAGTGATTGAAATTCAATCTTTCAAATATTTGGAGAGCCTTTTTTTTATTTATTTGACACTTGTTGCTGAAATATAGAACCGCTCATTCTCTTTTTTTTTTTAACTTTTTTTTTTATTCTTATTCATACAATGTTTTTAAACTCAAATTTCAGATCAGAAAACTTACTGTAACATTGAATGTGAAGGTGCCAAAAGTGATTCAGTTATATCAAAGAGACCATCATCAAATAGAAAATGCATACGGTAAGAAAAGAATCGTGGCAAACACTTCTATTTTTGGTACTTTTTTCATTCCAAATTGTAAAAAATACAAAAAATACATGCGAACGAGCGTTACAAACTCGCTTACTATGAGGCCAATTTAACGCCATACTGAAGCGTTCTGTAAATCATTTTGAGAAGACTTAAAACATACAAATGTTTATTAACGAGTTGACATGGCTATAATTGTATAATTAAGGTTTGTGACCTACAATGCTGAAATCAACGAATCTGAATGGTTTATCTGGCGAAATGCTTCTTGTGCAGAACAAAACATAGAATTAGAAGTACATTGTGGAATTACAGAAAATATTATTGTTGTTTAGAGAATTATCATATCAAGTTGTTTAAAGTAAATTTCAGCTTTAGATTATTTGAATAAAATCCCTTCGTAATTTTTAAGCTGAATGAATGAATGATAGAGCTGATCATCTTTAAGCTGATCATCTGGCAGCAGAACAACATTGCGTTGTAGGAATTATATCATTTTATCCTTGAACATTTATTCGCAACTCTAAGAAAAAGAAACACCATGCGACATATATGAAACAACTTAATTGATATCATTTCATTTATTCTCGTTGAATTAGTCTAATTTTAGTTGCCCCTGACAGAAGGCGTAGTATCCGGAGGAAAAGTGATTGCATCTGAAAACAAAACCATAAGAAAACTTTCTATTTACAGTCTTTCAAAAAGAACCATCGACTTTAGACTCTAGAATTGTAGCTATGCGTGCTATTGTTAAATTATTATTATGTTGTCAAGAGCAAATTACAGTCAACAAATTTAAAATTTAGGATTAAGCTTCTCAAATTTATCTGTGTTCATCTTTTCTCAATTTTTAACCCATATGAATGGCTAGCATCTACGCTTTCATAAAAAGTGATTTTAACAAACCTGGATTTGGAATAAGTGGGGCGATTTGAAATGAAGATGTAGACCAGAAGGAGACATCTAAAAAAGTAGGATTTCCAACAAGTGCTAGTGACTAGTGATTTTTAATTTTGTTTCAAAAAACATTTCTCACGTAGTTAGCTAACAGACCATGCATGGCTGGGAATTTCACGGCCCGGGCCGGGGCCGAAAAAAGAAGGCCGAAAAAAGAAGGCCGAAAACGAAAAATAATATAAAATAGACTAGGGCCGGCCGGCTTTTTTGCAGCCCTGATACCATGGAAAAAATATCAAACGTTCTCCTGTCAATTCTATGTATAAAATGTTATTTTTCAGAAAAACTTTAAAATGCCTAAAAACTGCATAATATTACCTTTCACCGGCTCATTCGGAAGAGTGACTTGTTGTTGAGTTGTGGTTGTCTGCAGTGGTGTGCGGGATCGCATTTTTGAAAAAGGCGGGATCCGGGAACGGGATTCGGGATTGATATTTTTTTTGCCCGGGATTCAGGAACGGGATTCGGGATTGGGAAAATTTTTCCCGGGATTCGGGAGGGAGGGATTGGAGCTTAAAAATGTCCGGGATCCGGGATTCGTGAGGGATTCGGGAGGGATCCCGCACACCACTGGTTGTCTGCATTGTCGAAGAAATAAATAATGTTATATTCGAATTTGTACTGGGAATAGTAACAGGTAGCTCAGTGGTTAAGTCCATCATAGGAGTTGGAAAGTTAACAGCTGGAATTGTTCGTTGAATTCGGACAAAACTTTGTCAATATTGCTCATTTCTCGTTGTCGTCACATACATTTAAAGATATTTGGACAGTGGAATGTAACTTACTTGGTTTATTTCAAAGAACAAGAACATTTTAGAAGGCCTTGTTTTTCACTTTAATAGGAATGGTACATTTTACTAATTAACTTGATAATTACCTGAATCTTTAGCCGTTACATTGGTTAGCAGTGTTGATAGGGTAGTGGCATTATTCTGCTCGGTCTGGTTCACAGCAGTCTATACAATAGCTAAATCATTGAGTACAAGAAGAATGGAAATGTCCATATTGGTTGCCATATTCGTATCTTTTGTTAGACATAAATAGAAACATTTAATAATTACGCAGTTTAAAATTATAACGAAGACATCGGAGAGAACATTTCGATTAATTCATTAAAACATATGCGTTAATAAGCAATGTTTATCTCAGCATTTCTAAGGGACACATTGTAGGAAACGAAAAAAGCCTTAAAATCAGTTTTTTTCTAAATTCTGTGCATTAGTAAATCTTGCTGTTTACTTCCATTGAAACTAGCCTGAAGTGTCGCACACTGGAATATCTTCATGGATTATTGAACCGACAGTTACTTCTACAGGATTGTTTTCAGATACATTAGCAGCAATAGACGGTGGTGACATTGTTGTAGCTGCAATGTTATAGTCCATAACAGAAAGAAAAATGCAGTGTGTGGTGTTGTGTAAGGTTTGGAAGATCGCTCGTTCTGTGGCAAAATTGAATAATCATTGTATTATTTGAAGTGCACTTTTTTGTTTGTTGTCAGAAAAATATTATTGTATTAGATTTATTTTGTATCATATCCTGAAAAAGACAAATACGTCATTGCGGAAGCCTGTGTATACCATCGCGCTCTGCGGTCGTTTGTATAAGTTACGTCCTGTTGCATATACTGCCTGCGATTATTTATAATTTACCCGAACTTAGCGTTTTATTTTTATGTTTTCTTGATACAAACCATGTTACCGCTTTAGGAACTTCTGAAGATCAGGGCTTAACAATATCACTAAAGTTCAGCAACAGTGAAAAGAAATTGTCGAAATTGCCGAAACACTAATGTTTTGAACCATAAACGCTCCTAATAGTTGTTGCAACTTCTGCTATTGCATGTATTTCATAACAACAAATTTTTACAATTGGCCGTGTATAATCATTGTCTACTTTCAAATTAGTAAAGACAATAAACAAACTATTACCAATGCTATCTGGCGATTTGGAACATTGATCCGTACTCAATACAAGTGAAATTAAGATCAGGTAAAACATTTCTGAATATAATAAACTCTTTGTAAAGTGACTGAATAATTCGCAGTTCTGATAACCTAATCAAGCGCAAATACCTCCCGATTCATTTTTCAACGTACCATTAATAGGTTTCTCGGAATTGAGCAAAGGTTGCTTTTGATTACATAGTTAAACATCAACGAGTGGGATAATAGACTTGTCGGATCTAATTCATCTAAAAACTCTCTTTAGAGCGTGTTCAAAATTTAAGATAACTAAATATATAACTATTTTTATTTGTTTTGAAAACGTCTAAAAAAACTAATTAATGATTCACTCCTATTCGTCTAATAAACTATACAACTGAAACTTATTATTCTTAACTGTTATTGGAATTACTCCATATTCAGTTTTGTCAAGGATATTGCTTATATAATTTGAAAACCTACCTTTCTGCTAGGCACACCCGTTTCAATGACTTGTAATAACTTTTGTAGCGGTTAGTTCTGGGCGACGATAAAACGGTTTACGCACTAATGCACGTCCTATACAAACTACGTCCTTCATAATGAAACGCAAGTTGTTGCAGTTTGCGTACAAATTATTACAAATAATTGGCTGCCAATAGTACGCTGGGGCGTTAATCATTTAGTATATCCGAATATATAATTGAATTTTTTTTAAATGAGTTTACTTTTACTCAGAATATTTGAATGAGCATGCATAGATCATAGTTGCAAAAGAAAGTTGGTTAGAAAAACAGAACCTTGTTTTTCTTCTTCTATTTATGCAACCAATTGACCGTATCAAAGACAAGGTAACTGTTTCCATTTTCATACAAATCCATCGCCTATAGTAAGCTGTGGTAGCACATAGTTTTCAACAACAGGCTATGTTAGCTCCTTACTTTTAATATTGAACGTTTACTGATATTATGTTCATTGTGTAAATCTGTAAACTAACTATCGACAGTTTTCAAGAAAGCTAAAGGAATTTAGAAACAGAACGAAAAAAATTAGTACACTTACTGATTAATGGGATAAGGTTTGATTTAGAAAAGCATACTATAGTCCATTTCAAGACCTAGGATGCCACCGCGGTATCACGAGCGGGGCTATGTGTTATAAAAAATGAATGTACTGTTGGAGAAAACCGATTTTACATTCATTTTTATAACACCGCGCCCCGCTCGTGATACCGCGCTATAAACATATGATATAATATTACGGTAAGGAATGAATAAAATAATCTAAGTTAAGCTAGAATCTGTGATAAAAATGCACATTACTTCAAAGGGGTTTATCACTTCTAGAGATGGGCATTTATTTCGGAAACCAGATTTGGATAACAACTAATGTCAAAGTGATCGAATAAATTACATTTTTGGGACCAAGAAGCCAACAACTTCACGGCGTTGAACAAACCAAACAATGTTTCAACATCAAGCAATATTAGAGTGTTGATTAACGGAACTACCAGTCTGCTTTGTTCCGTATGTGCCGACACTATTGTGGCGCATGAAATCGGCGTACTGGGGAGAGAAAACACTAATCAGAGCAATTCTATAGTCACGGACAAAAGTGAAAATAAGTAGAGGATCAATAACTTGGGCAACTGGAAGGAGTGATGAGTAGAATTGGGAGACTTCAGGACGGTTGAAGCGAAGGTAAGCGAGGGCGTAACCGAGCAAGGTTGGAGAAAAACTGAAGATGACGGGGACCAAAGTCTGAAAGAAAATGTTTTAAAAAGAGTTTTCACTATATTTTAATAAGAATGTCAATGGTGTGGGATGTTTACTTTATGAGATATGAATTATTCATCATAACTAGTAGTGAAATTTGAATTACAAGTTGCAAAATAGTTCATAACAAAAAAAAGACGGCAGTAAGCGGTGTTGTTTAAGGTTTCAAAAACAACTCGCTCTGTGGCAAAATTTATCTTTATTTATATGGTTCGATGCGCAATTTTATATTAGTTGTCAGAAAAATAATGCTGTACTAGTTTAATTTTGTACTCGTTTCCAGAAAAAGACATACGCGATTGCAAAAGCCTATGTATACCACCGTCCTCTGAGATCTTTTGTTTGTTATAGACAATATATAACATGTTTGCAGTTAACCAATATGCTCATCGCAACATCAACAACGTTCTACTCTTACCTGAAAAATCAAGAGGAAGAACAGTTTCTTTTGCAAACGGATGAGTTTTGGCGAGAGATTTGCGGTTCCGGATGTATTTTGGAAGGATTTGATCATGTTGGTAATGACGAAGAAGATAATCGAACTGCTTGTAACCATCATTATTCCCCAAAGACCCATAGTTGCAAGTGTCGGAGGGGCGAACGAACCATCATCCAACTGAAATATGAACGTATCATTTAATGTAACGTACTGTATTGTTTGAACAATCCAAGGAATTTTACACATTGTGTATTGTTTGAAGCTATCGAGAATAGACTTAGTTATATTAGCTGTATTAAACAAATAGATGATGGCAATGTTTAAAACATTCTGAAACATTCAAACTTTAGCGTTATCATTTTTCGTAACTCTTTTTAAATTTGGATATGAAATACTCACAAACATTGGTACTCCAATATACGGACATGTGGTTAGGTTTACAGTGGGATCATGAAAGTCCAACATGAGCATCTCGGTCATTTCATCAGTTGGAAGAAAATAGGCGGCCACGAATGTCTGGATCACAATGGTTATAGTAAAAAAGGCAACCACCAAAATTGTAATGCGACTTTGTGATTGGAACCATATAAGTAGATCCGGCCTACAATGATAAATTTTTAAAAGTATTTACATAATTTTAAAAATAATAATTATATTCTCTTTTGTGGGGTAGGTCAGGGAATCTTTACAGTTTTCTTAATCCCAGCCAAAAATGAATGTTTCATCTTGTCTGGAAGCTTAGAACACGAGAAATGTTTAATTTTTGTATGATTTACTTTATAATATCTAACATACTTGCATAAATTAGCATAACGGTACGAGAATGAGTATACAATAATGATTGTAATCATTATAAAACAGGCTCCGAATGCAACCAATAGCCAAGCGCCGAAATACTGGGAGAAATAATCAGTATTTGCATAGAATAGCCAACCATTTTCATTTGTTGAATAGATCTGAAAATAATTTTAAAAAAAGAAGTATATCATTCGTATGTAAGTATTTTTCCCGTTTTTGATACTGTCTGTACATGCTACCAAGAATTTTAGTGAGTGCCAACTAGGGTGGGGATTCGGGTCCGGGTCGGGACCGGGTCGGGTATTTCGAAAAAGTAATACCCGAGTAACCGACCCGACCCGTGTTTTCCGAAAAAGCATTACCCGGGTATAGTCTGATTCAAGATGAATAATGGAGTGTTATTTGGGTACTTTAAGGAAATTTTGCGTATATTTTCGGTTTTCGAATACTTTCAGAGATATTTTCAACGAGATTATTTTTTAACACTCCGTTATTATTCTTGAATATAACTATACCCGACCCGACCCGGGTTTTCCGAAAAGGCATTACCCTGGTACCCGGACCCGACCCCAGTTTTCCGAAAAGACAATATCCGGGTTTCCGACGACCAGTAAGATGTTGTTTTACTGGGGGCTATCGTTATACTTTTTGAGAATTGGGTGTTCAATTTCATTAAGAGTTGGATTTTTTAAATATCCGTAGAATAAAATTTAATTCACACCCAAACCCGACTCGAACCCGGACCCGGACCCGAACCCGACCCGTGTATTTCGGAAAAGTAATACCCGGGTACCCGACCCGACCCGGGTATTATATTCTTACCCGAGTCCCCACTCTAGTGCCAACCGTGTATCATCCGTACTGATTAGAACTCGAATGTTTACGATTTCCGTACTGATTATAAATGAGTTGTCCTTGCTTTGATAAATTCAGTTTCAGTTGAACTAGCAAATCCCGAACTTTTGAACCCCTTGCTCATTTACAACTCACCGGTAATGTCAGAAAAGTAATAAGCGAATAGAAGAATGCCACAATAGTATAATTCAGTAGTAGATATTTGTATGATCCAATGTCCTTGTTCTTGCTGAAAATGATTGTTTTATATGTTATTATGAACTTGGTAACTATAACTTAGTTCGCGGTATTTGCGTTACTTACTTTGCAAAAATAATTGGTGACAGCACGGTATTCAACACGATAGCGACACCACTGCAGCCTGTCATAAATGAACAGACATTGGGATACATATTGGCAAGGTTTCCAAGATAGTCCTTAAGAATAAAACGTTGTTTCTAAGATGTAGATTAGAATTACAAAACGAGAGATGTCCCGACATATTAAAGTGATAATCCAGGAAGCAAATCAAAGAGCCTTTCCGAACTGGAAAACGTATTGTGGTAAAAAAAAGGTACTAATAAATGCAGTATACCAAAACTAAATAGATCGAGAGTAAAAGTAGATCAAAAAAAGCAATTGTAAATTTTCCACAAAGCAATTTATGGTTTCAAGTAAATACTCAAAGGACCAGGAAATATCGGACTGGGTACCAGGTAAAATTATCACAGCTCTTAAAAGGAATTTTCAAATTGGCTGCTCGAACAGCAATAAATGATTCCTAGTTTCATTAATAATTTACTTTGTTGAATTGCAAAATATAAGTATAACTTTGAAGTCCATTCTGTTGAAAAGTTATTAGATGTACACTTAACTTACAGGAAAGATAGTAATTATGCAACTTAAGGAGTACATTTGTATACACTTTTTACTGAGTCGACGAGAAAATAAAATGTTTCCGCACGCTTCGCCCACTCAAAATATACCTAAGGGAAAGGTGTGTTCATCTTTTTGTGAATACGAGAAGTAGCTGTTAATAAATAGGTTGTGAATTCAAACTTGATTAAGAGTCTACATAAAAGCAAACCTTGTATCGTGCAGTGGAGGACATTGTGTTAGGAAAGAACCGTCCTGTTCAGAAGTTTTCGAACTGATTGACTTAAACCATGCGCTGAGGAAAAGCTTGTTTGTGATAAGAATGGACAGAAACTAATAAGCAAAACAAGTTATTCCTCATCAAATGGGCAGCAAATTATCCCACTCTGAATTTTACTGTTATTTTAGAGTTATTTTATATCAACCACAGATTCCGCCCCAGAATTATTTTCGATCAAAAATCCCCGGCGATCAAAAAACACATATGTGCAAGTCCTTTATAAACTACTTACTGCATAATGCAACGCTTGTTGTTGCAGTTTGCGGACAAACTATTACAGTTAATGGGCTGCCATTAGTGCGCTGGTGCGTTAATCCTTTAGAATATTGGAACATATAATTGAATTTTATAAAAATAAGTTTAGTTTTGTTCAGAATATTTGGAGGAGTGTGCATAGATCATAGTTGCAAAATAAATTTAGTTAGAAAAATACGATGCATTGTTTTTCTTCTTCAATTGACCGTATCAAAGACATGCTAACCATTTTCGTGCAAATTTATCGCCTATAGTAAGCTGTGGTGAAATATACTTTTCAACAATAGGTTATATTAGCTCCATACTTTTAATAATAAAGATTTATTGATATTATGTACATTGTGAAAATCCGTAAACTAACTATCGACATTTTTCAAGAAAGCCATAGAGATTTAGAAGCAGAATGTAAAGAAATTAGGGCACTTACTGGTTAATGAGACCAGGATTGATTTGGAAAAGCATCCTATTGTCTATTTCAAAACCTTGGTCTATAGCCCGTTATCCGAGCGGGGCGATGTGTAATAAAAATATATGTATTGTCTAAGAAAATACATCATGTCGACCGATTTTACATTCATTTTTTATAACACTTCGCCACGCATACCGCGCTGGAACCCTAGGTCTTGAGATAAACTATAGGTTTATTGAACTAATATTACGGGAAAAATGCACATTACTTCAAAAGGGTTTGTCACTACTAGAGATGGGCATTTTGGAAACGAGATTTAAATAACAACTAATGTAAAAGTTATCGGATCGAATTAAATTAAGTTTTTGGTACCTTGAAGCTAACTACTTCACGGTGCTCAACAAACAATGTTTTAACATCAAGCAATAGTAGAGTGTTGATTAACGGAACTTCCAGTCTGCTTTGTTCCGTATGTGCCGACACTATTGTGGCGCATGAAATCGGCGTACTGGGGAGAGAAAACACTAATCAGAGCAATTCTATAGTCACGGACAAAAGTGAAAATAAGTAGAGGATCAATAACTTGGGCAACTGGAAGGAGTGATGAGTAGAATTGGGAGACTTCAGGACGGTTGAAGCGAAGGTAAGCGAGGGCGTAACCGAGCAAGGTTGGAGAAAAACTGAAGATGACGGGGACCAAAGTCTGAAAGAAAATGTTTTAAAAAGAGTTTTCACTATATTTTAATAAGAATGTCAATGGTGTGGGATGTTTACTTTATGAGATATGAATTATTCATCATAACTAGTAGTGAAATTTGAATTACAAGTTGCAAAATAGTTCATAACAAAAAAAAGACGGCAGTAAGCGGTGTTGTTTAAGGTTTCAAAAACAACTCGCTCTGTGGCAAAATTTATCTTTATTTATATGGTTCGATGCGCAATTTTATATTAGTTGTCAGAAAAATAATGCTGTACTAGTTTAATTTTGTACTCGTTTCCAGAAAAAGACATACGCGATTGCAAAAGCCTATGTATACCACCGTCCTCTGAGATCTTTTGTTTGTTATAGACAATATATAACATGTTTGCAGTTAACCAATATGCTCATCGCAACATCAACAACGTTCTACTCTTACCTGAAAAATCAAGAGGAAGAACAGTTTCTTTTGCAAACGGATGAGTTTTGGCGAGAGATTTGCGGTTCCGGATGTATTTTGGAAGGATTTGATCATGTTGGTAATGACGAAGAAGATAATCGAACTGCTTGTAACCATCATTATTCCCCAAAGTCCCATAGTTGCAAGTGTCGGAGGGGCGAACGAACCATCATCCAACTGAAATAGGGCGATATCATTTAATGTAACGTTGTTTGAACAGTCCAAGGTATTTTACACTTTGTTTATTGTTTGAAGTACCAAGACTACATTAAACAAATATATGAAGGCAATGTTCAAAAATTCTGAAACATTCAATTTTAGCGTTATCATTTTTCGTAACTCTTTTTAAATTTGGATATGAACTACTCACAAACATTGGTACTCCGATATATGGACATGTGGTTAGGTTTACAGTGGGATCATGAAAGTCCAACATAAGCATCTCGGTCATTTCATCAGTTGGAAGAAAATAGGCGGCCACAAATGTCTGGATCACAATGGTTATAGTAAAAAAGGCAACGACCAAAATTGCAATGCGACTTGATGATTGGAACCAAATAAGTAGATCCGGCCTACAATGATAAATAATATATTTACATACTTTCTAAAATAATGCTATTCTCTTTTGTGGGGTAGGTCAGTAAATATTAGCAGTTTGCATATTCCGAGCCAAAACTGAATGTTTCATCTTGTCTGGAAGGTTAGAACGCGAGAAATGTTCAATTCTAGTGTAATTCACTTTCTCTGTATGGAACATACTTGCATAGATTTGCATAACGGTACGAGAATGAGTATACAATAATAATAGTAATCATTATGAAACAAGCTCCGAATGCAACCAATAGCCACGCGCCGAAATACTGAGAGAAATAATCAGTATTGGCATAGAATAGCCAACCGTTTTCATTTGTTGAGTAGATCTAAAAATATTTATCCAAAAAGAAGTATATCATTCCTACATAAGTATTTTTCCCGTTTTTGATCCTGTAGCTATACATACCAATAAGCCTTTTAGTGAGTGCCAACTATATATCATTAATGAGTACAACTCGAATGCATACGATTGCGTATTGATTATAAATGAGTGTTTGTTTGCTGGAAAAATTCAGTTTCTGCAAGTTGAACAAGCAAGTCTTTGTACTTTTGAACCCCTTGCTCATTTACAACTCACTGGTAATGTCAGAAAAGTAATGAGCGAATAGAAGAATGCCACAGTAGTGTAACTTAGTAGTAGATATTTGTAAGATCCAATGTCCTTGTTATTGCTGAAAATGGTCGTTTGTGCAACAGTTTTTGTAGTTCCCTTTTTTATAAAAACAAGTTTGATTCTCAATAAGCTTTCTACTATTTGTATTGTCAATAGATAGTTTGAATAAATTATTATTATTATTATTGTGCTGCAAACCTGCATGTTTTACGCACGTATTTGGAACAGTTTCCAGCAACTTCTACGCCAGCTGGGTCCCGCCGCGAACCTACAGTATGCACAGCCAATTTAGGATTTGGGCGCCACAAAGGACAAGAAATGCACAA